>JAFISD010000026.1:0-209107 GCA_022560085.1 Helminthosporium solani | reverse complement strand
TTTTTAATTACTACTCTAAACTACTATCTCCTTAAGCCTACTAACTACTTATCCTTAATAGCTATAGATTTTATATTACTAAGGCCTTTATTAATTACTATAATTAATATAAGATACTACTAGCTATCTTTCCTCCTTACTTAACGTATATGCTATAGCTACTTAATATAGTAATATTTAAGCCTCTTTTATAGGCGTACTTAACTAAGCTATTAAACTACCTCTATAATAGCTAGGGCCTACTCTTAGTTACTAAGGGAGATTTCTTTCTATTATTCTAGAATACCTAGTTAAGTTATTTTAAAGAAATACTAGTTAAAAAGGCCTTTAAGGTAACTAGTATATTACTACTTAATCTAGATATTATTCTTTAATAATTTAATAACTATACCCTAGAGAGCTAAAGATTATAAGAAAGCTCTACCTCTATACTTAGTAGATCTAATTAGTAAAAAATAAAATATCTTATATAATTAATAGTAAAGGATTAGGCTAGTAAGGATACCTAAAAACTTAGCCTTTTACTTTACTATATCTTAGTATAAAACTAACTACTCTACTATAAAGTTATAAGCCTAGGAGAGGCTCTATAGATTAAGAAGAAGCGTAAGAAAACTAGTAAGCCTTTAAATCTTTAATAGAGAGAGAAGTACTATAGTAGAGTAGTATTCTAGTTACTTTAGAAGCTTAGAGAGGCTTATACTTACTAGGCTATTATAGATTATATAAACTATAAGCTAAAGCTTTAAAAAGCTAAGGTAGCTAAAACTAGAAAGGCTAATAAACTATACAAAGAAAAGCTAGCTAAGGAGAGGCGTATAGCTAAAGTAGTAGCTAAAGAGGTTAGAGAGAAAGAGAAGGTTAAAAAGGCCTATTAGGCTACTAAATAATAAGAGGCTTAGAGAGCTTAAAAGGCTACTTAACTACCTTAACTATCTAAATAAAAAGCCTTAGTTTCTACTAGCTAAAGAGTAAAGTATTAGAAACTAATTAGTAGTATTATAGATAGTAGAGAGTAATTAGTAGCTATATTAACTACTATACTAATAACCACACGTTATAGCTATAATACTAATCTACTAAGTAAATATAGATAGTATAAATTAATTAGTTACTACTATACTACTACTCTACTAAAAAATCTTGTAATTTTATTATTTCTATGTAGCTTAATAGCCTTATTTTTGTTGAGGCTATTATGATGTTGGTGGGGTATTACGCGACGGGGGGCATTACGCGCACGGGCACCTTAACTGAAAGCTGTGGAAACCTCCCAAACTGATAAAATCAATTGTCAGCTTGATGACATCAGGAGAGAAGGCTGGTCAGATGTCAAAGGGTGTGGAGACCGAATTTTTGGATGATGTGAGAAAGGGCGCGTGGGAGACAAGGAGGGTGAGAGGCTAAGGGAGACATGGATGCTATACTTGATTAGGACTAGTTATATCACAATTCCAAGGTTGTCGTCATCAGAGGCTGCGAGGACTGCGACAAAAAGAAAAACGCACACATCATTAATTGTCAATGACACAACAAACTTTTCCTTGTCTCCAGGATTTTCTTTCATTACAAGAATTCGACAGTCTGAGCGATTCGTTCATTCTTCGAACGAGAGTCTTCGGCACTGCTTGCGATGCACGACAACCCCACAATTTTCCAATCCTTCGAATGGAACCTCACAGCCGACCGCCAACATTACAAGCGCATCACAAGTGTCCTTCCTGTATTGAAATCCTTCGGCATTACTGCATTATGGCTCCCCCCTGCCTGCAAAGCCGGAAACTCTAATGGCAACGGCTATGATGTCTACGACCTCTACGACCTAGGGGAATTCGAACAGCGTGGTTCTCGATCAACGAAATGGGGTTCCAAAGAAGACCTGGTTGAACTCGCTGCAAGAGCAAAAGATCTGGGTGTCGGTTGTATTTTTGATGCGGTGCTGAATCACCGCTGTGGTGGCGATGCGAAGGAGGCGGTTCAAGCGGTAGAAATTGATCCCAACCATCGTATGAAAAGATTATGTGAGCCCCGACACGTGGAAGTGTGGCTGAAATATCAGTTTGACGGCAGAGGAGGGAAAAACAGTGAACTGAAATATGATTGGCGCATGTTCAACGCGAGTGACTGGGACGACCACTCGCAGAAGCATGCAATTTGGCACATCGTAGATGATGGCAAATGCTGGGCAAATGATGTTTCCAAGGAGTGGGGGAATGGCGATTATCTCATGTTTAACAATCTCGACTACACTAATGAAGAACTTAAAGAGGATGTTAAGAATTGGGGGGTTTGGGTCACGAATGAGCTTGACCTTGCGGGATTTAGACTGGATGCCATGCAGCATATTTCGCAGCGATTCTCAAGTGAGTGGATTGAGCACGTGAGACAAAAAGTCGGAAAGAACGTCTTCATGTTGGGCGAGTATTGGAATGGGGATGTGGATATCCTTACGCACTTTCTGGAAAGCTCGCCCGAAGATCTGCATCTCTACGATGCCCCTTTGCTCTATAATTTTGGTCGGCTGTCGTGGTCTAAAAGACCAGATCTCAAAACTGTATTTGAACGAACGCTCGTCAAAGCACGGCCTGCAAATGCAGTCACTTTGGTCATGAACCACGATACGCAGTAAGCTATATATATTTCGCTCCTCAGAAGATATACTTAAGAAGTCTAGGAAAGGGCAAGTTATGGACACACCCATACATCCTGATTTCACGTCTCTCGCTTACTCACTCATTCTCCTACGACAATCCGGTTACCCGTGCGTCTTCTACGGAGATATGTATGGCACATCCGAACCAGAACCTTCGTCCCCAACATGCAACGGAAAGCTTGCAGACCTAATCCTTGCACGCAAACTCTACGCATACGGAGAAGAACGAGACTATTTCGACGATGCGAACTGTATAGGATGGGTTCGTGAAGGGTTGGTTGGGGTTGGTGGGGAAGGGCAGCGCGCTGGCATGGCTGTTGTGATTGGTTGGGTCGGCCAACATGGCGGAAAACCGCGTAGACCGAGTTGGAGGAGACGGCTATCCAGTCTCACGGAGAGATTTACTGTTGTACACAGGTCTCAAAGCCGGTTTCATAAGAGGATGAATGTCGGGGCACAACATGCTGGTGAGGTGTGGACAGATCTTCTGCAAGAATCATTGGAGAAGGTGACTGTTGGACAGGATGGTTATGGTGTATTTCCATGCGGAAGAAACAGCGTTGCGGTGTATGTCTCAGAGTATGCTGATGGAAGAGGGCGGTTCCCGGTAAAATTCAGTGCGACGATTTAGGAGCATCTTGTGGAGGTCCGTATCTCAGTGCATGACTGGAATGAATGTAGGTAGTGCTGAAGATGTAGGAAAGTTTACCTGGCAACGCGAAGTTCAAAACTCTTAACTGATTGCACTGTACAGCACTTTGCACAAGGCATAAATATTTGAAAGTTTAGTATATCTACCTTGAGATCATCTTTCGGCCTCCCCGAGTTCGGATATTGATACTACATAGATGATAGACTCGAGTCGCGCTTGCTGGATTCGGCTAGAATGATAGACATGTATATTACTGGTCCAACCTCCAAGTCTCGGCAGCTTATCTCTCGACTATGACCTTCACATCCGCTGTTGACGATGGATCGCAGCCCGACGCCTCGACAGCGCCGAAGAGTCCGTGTTGTCCCTGAACAGGCACGGGTTCGTTCATTGCGGGCATGTACAAGCTGTCGGCGGCTAAAGGAAAAATGCGATGGCAACCAACCATGTGCTCGATGCCACCGCACGAAGAGGCATTGCGAATTCACCACTGCGGAGTCCCAATCTGCGCCGGCAAAAGCCGTCAATAAGGATATAGAAAGGATAAAGCTTCTCGAGCAGCTGGTAGTCCATTTCCTAGGCCCCGTTTCACTCGACACGAGTAACCTTCGTCGTATAGTCGATCGCATCGGCAAAGAATCGGGGAGTACTAACAATGACTCCTCGCCTGGAATAGAGAACGAACTTAACGACCTGACATTGGAAGAGGAATATGATGAGGTCAGGCCGATATCTCAGAGCACAGCACACTATTCGGGCGACTTTTCCCATTGGAGGTTTTCCCAACGCATCCGACGCCTACTTGACCAACACCTTGATAGTGCTGACACACTGAATAATTGCACCGACACGCAAAGGAATATCCGAATACTTGAGTATTGGCGTGCGACACAGCTTCAATCCACAGGCTCCCACGTCCTCAATACCCTGGATTGCCTTCCCACACGTCGAGTCGCGGGCAGTTATCTCCATAGCTACTTCCAGTATGCCCAGACCAATACCTTTTTCGTCGATTATACCTGGCTACGGGCTAGGCTTGATGCATTATATACAAAATCTATCCACTTGGACAGCGCAGACTCGCCATGGGTGTGCACTGTGCTCATGGTTTTGGCCACTGGCTTTCAATTTGCGCACATGGCTGAAGGCCCAATCAGTGACCCTTCATTGTGTGCATCCCTGGAAGATGACCCTCTCCATAATCGAGACGGTAGCCGGGCTTTCTATCGGATGGCCACGATGCTCGTTCCGGATATCATCACTATTGCATCGATGGAAAGCGTACAAGCCTGTTTACTACTCGCGCATTACACCCTTCCTCTCGATACGCATGGGTTGGCTTACACTTATCTTGGTCTAGCCATGAAGTTGGCCATCCAGAATGGTATGCATCGTAAGTATACCGGGGACGATCTTGACGAGTGGACAATCGAGATGCGGAACCGATTGTGGTGGTCAACTTACTCACTAGAAAGGTAAAGAACTTTACAACCAACGCAGTTTCTGCTAACGGGTAGTGGACAGAAGAATTAGTGTGCTCCATGGTCGCCCAACATCCATGATGCCCAGTGAAATGGACGCCGACTTTCCCGTAGATACTAACAAACTTCGATCGAACGAGTATCCCTTCATATTCCAAAATATGTTGACACTCATCCACATGACCAACGGACTAAATGACATATCCCAATCAATGTTAGTCTAATTTGGCTCCATATCTTGCTTCTTTGCTAACGGTACTCTAGCAAAAAGCTTCGACGGTGTCCAAAATCCTTTCAATCGGTTTACTTCAAGAACGTCTTGGAAGATTATGACAAATTCCAAGCGTCATGGGGAGCAATGCTCAACAGAGCCATTGACCCATTGATTTCATCACCATTACTTCGAGAACATGCCCACCTAAAGCTCTACTTCTACATCTTCAAGATATTCCTGGGACGGCCGTTCATGTTCACGAACACCAAAATGTCACCACACCAAGCACACTTAGCTTCAACTGATCACCTTCCATTCACGCAAAAGGTTACCGGTAGAGTATTGCTTGTGGATACAGCTGTAAAAGCAGCGTATCAAGCAATCAAACTCCTTCACTACCTCAACCAGAGCACCGGGCTTGCACGAGCAAGTTATATTGAATTTAGCGCTTGTCGCGCGGCGCTTCTGATGCTGTTGGCGCAGAGCCTGAACGAGCGGTCCACACAACTCAGCACGACAATAGCACTCGGAATACGGCTCATAAGATTAATGGCATCCGGTAACATAATATCCGCTAAGTCAGAAGTCTCGGTGATTGAAGTGCTCCAAGAAGCTGTTCATCGTCTTCATGCACGTGAAAGCCCGCAATGTCACAACGTGCTAGGTCCAATTCAAGCGAGTCACACTCAAGAGCAGAATAGCTATGTTCAAGTTGAAGATTGGACCTCACCATGGGCTGATCTTGATGCTAGGATGATACAAAATTTCCCGGAGGACGATTTCAACATCTCACCACAATCTTCCACGCTTCCCGATTTCATTACCTGGCCGCGAAGTGACATGGCTACGTGGAGTATGGACGACTACAATTTCGCTAACTTTCCCCAATTTGAAACAACAATGATTCCAAGCTTTTCTCAAGATGGGAACGTACAAGGCCGAACGTAGCGTAATATCAGCGCCTTCTCGGCCGCGAGCAACCCTAGCATTTATTTGGTCACTCGTCTCAACCAAAGACCAAGTTTTTAATTATCTTTACTGGGTCAGAACGCTTCTTCCCTGTAGTTTCTTCAGCCTTTTCAGCAAGGGCAGCCTTCAAGCGGTCCTCTTCATCAAAGATCTTCCCCTCAGTCAGGTCTACATCTGCTGGCTTTGCAAGCTTGGTTTTGAACCACCACTATACGCTATGTCAGGCCAGGTCAAAAAGCAATAATACTTAGAAACGCACCTTATACGCCAAGTAGTCAAAGATAAAGAGCGGGAACGCCAGGTACACAGAGAAAAATGCCCGGGCAGATGGCTTCTCGCCAAACGGAAACAGCGCAAGGTAGAACTCGCAGGCCATGCAGAAGACTGTCAGAGCTAGCGCGATCCACTGGGTATATGGAGCGCCAGGTGCTTTTAGCGGGAGAGTTTTGTAACTGATCCCCTGGGCTTTGATGGCTCGGCGGAACCCAAGATGGGTGGTGAACATGGTCAGCCAGCCCATGAAGGTCGCGATGGAAACCAATGATGCGAACCAGTTATACACCTGTACTGCAGTGGAGTTGAGGTTAAGGTAACACAATCCGCCACCAAGAAGACTACAAATTGTCAGGGAGAGCCACGGCCGACCATGACTATCCTTTTTTCCAAAAATGGGATGAACGAGCCCAATGTCCGAAAGAGCTGTGAGCGACCGGCTTGAGATATATACACTGGTCACGCCACAACTGATCACAGTTAAAAAGATAAACCCATTGATGGCGTGCGCGAGGCCCATCACATTCCCTCTCTTGAGAGCGATGACGAACGGACTACCAAGCGTGCCGGCGCCATTCTTCAGATCCGGGTCGTCGTATGGAACGCACATACCAACCATCCAAATATTTAGGATAAAAAACAGGAACATACGCCAGAAGATGGGGAAAACGGTCGCTTTAATTGTCTTGCGAGGGTTCTTAGCTTCACCGGCGATGACGGCTATGTGTTGTGCGCCTCCAAAACTGAAGGCGGCCTGCACGAACGCTTTAGCCAAACCTTTCATCCCGTTGTTGAAAGCTCCTGGGTTTTTCCAGTATGTGAAAACCAGCGGTCCGTTGGTCGCTGCTACGCCTCCACTTGCCATTATGAACAAGTAGAAGATCATGATGAATATGGCGATAAGCTTTGCCCAGGACATGGCAAACTCGACGTGGCCGTACCATCGCACTGGGAAGATGTTCGGAATTGCCGTGATGACGAGAAAGACTGTGATGTAGGCAGCAAGGGGTACGTTCTGCGAAGATGGCCAGAACTTGAGAACGTCAACCGCAGCGGTGACTAAGAGTAGAAGCATGGTGTTAGCGAAATGCATAAATTTGCCTTCAGTCTCAGACCTTACTTTCCGCAGGAATAATCATCACCCAAGCGAACCAGAAATTTACACCTTCGGCGAACCCTAGTGCTGGATCCACGTATTCTGACGCTTGTCTTATGAATCCTCCATGGACTGGTCGATACGTTGTCATCTCACCAATTGACATGTACAGGCACCAGACAATATACGCAACGATCGTGTAAGCCACAGCAATACCCCCTGGGCCCGCTGTAGCCTGTTAGCCAATGTTCCACCTTTCGAACCTGGTGATATGAACCATATTTCAGCGCTTGACCAGTTCCAACCCATAAACCTGTCCCGATGCCAGCGCCAAAAGTCATCATCATGATTTGGCGCTTGCTCAAACGACGAGCGTAGCCGGCATCGTTGACATGTTCGTGTGACTCGGAGGGGTCAATGGCCATGACATTGCCAATTTCCACTTCGTCGTTAGACAAAGAAGTGCCTAGTTCGATGTCTTTCGGTTTTTCTATGCTGGCAGCCATGATGTTGCGGTTTGCTAGCTGTATCATCATTCAAATGTGGCCAACATTTGGGCTTTAATGCACTCCCCTGTCGGATAATATCTGCCGTCATCACTATCACAACCGATCGCTGATATCTCTATCAGCCGACCAAAAGGTAGGCATCGACGGGGCAGTGGTTGTAGTGTTTACACCCAGGGGCTTGTGACAGCAGCCAAGCGTCCAAACCCCACTCTTCAATCGCATCGAGGCGGAGAGTTTATTCTAGACATGTAAATCTTGTCATCCGGGGAAATGGCACCGGCCCGGTGTCTGCCAAGAAGTGAGTACACCTGGCCACCCCCCATTCGGGTCAATATGAGTGGGAACCATTACCCAAAGTGGAAAACACCTTTGTCTATTTATTGATCTTGGTATATCTATGTACATTGCCAATCGTCTATCAACTCACATATCAACTTAGTTCTCAAAGATGGCTCCCTCTAAAAACGTTGTTTTTGACGTCGTCGGAACCCTCGTCTCGTACGACCACTTGTTCGAAGCTCTAGAAACTCGATTCGGCGACCGCTTTCGCGAAGCAGGCATTCAACCGAAACTGTTGGGTTGTTGCTGGCTCGAGACAGCTGAACGCGAATACACGTATCTCAGCCTTTCAGGTCGCTATGTTGCCTTCTACAAAGTTTTCGAAGCACTCTTCTACCGTATGCTCTTGTACGCGGGAATCAAGGAACCGCGTAAGTTCGCATCACCTGAAGACACAGAATGGCTTGTCAACGAATGGCGCAAACTTGAGCTCCGACCCGGTACTGCTGAATGCGTGCAGAAGCTGCGAGATGCTGGATTCACCGTCTGGTGCTTCACTGCAGGTGACATTGAAAGAGTAGGTGGCTACTTCAAGAATGCTGGTGTCGACATGCCTGCTGTGAACCTGCTATCTTGCGACTCCTCAGGCGTTGCAAAGCCTGACCCGAAGGCGTACAAACCGGTGCTAGACAAATTGACTGCGGAGTCGAAATCTGCGCCATGGTTTGCTGCTGCACATATGTGGGACGTTTCAACAGCGAGAACAGTAGGGTACGTCACTTCAACATTCAATTTGGAGTATTAACAGCTAACATGTCTTTACATCATAGATTCAAGGGCGCGTACACGACTGTTTTGGAATCAGAGCCGCTCCACAGCATTTTTGGCGACATGGAGGTCGTCGCAGACAGCTTACCTGGCATGGCTGACGGTATTATTGCTGCCGAAGGCAAGTAATTCAAGAATGTGGAGCCATCTATTACTTGATGTCGGACTCAACGATGATTGCGAAGGTTGATCACCGGGCCGGGTTTGAAGAGAGCGGGGTTCTCGGAGATAATGACCCGTGACATGGGATGGATAAGGAATTAAATGTGTTTCAATATTCCCATTGATACCTTGTAATACACGAAAATGGCATAGTCAGAGTGCCTACAGTATGTTGCAATATTATATAGATAGTTGGCTGAGTTCTTATCGGGTATTCCCTCACCCAAGCCCCCTCACCGCTGTTGATCAGCTATGTCTCCCTCACGACTTCCGTTACCAGGCCCGTCGTCTCTTTCATTCTGGCGCTCAAACCTCCATGCGCTCGACGATCATCGAAGCTCACCAAATGTACCCTCTAAGTCTGATATTGTCATCATAGGAGCTGGTTACGCAGGCGCATCAACCACACACCACATCCTAGAACTCTGCAAACAAAAGTCACTCCCCGTTCCCTCAATAACTATCCTTGAAGCACGGCAAGCATGCTCCGGAGCTACAGGTCGAAACGGTGGTCATCTGAAGCCTGATCCATATAATAGACCAGCAACTGTAGCATCCACACACGGAATCGAGGCAGCAAGAGAGTTGGCGGGATTTGAAGCAAGTCATGTGCCAGCTATGAAGAAGTTGATCGAGGAAGAAGATATTGATTGTGATTTCGTACTTACACGATGTGTAGATGCGCTATTGACGGACGATATTTATGCAAAGACGAAGGCTGGCATAGACCTTCTCAGGAAGAATAAAGTGTCAGTCATGGATGATGTATTCTTCACGACAGAGGCGCGAGCAGAACAGGTACAAACCCACTACCTGTCACGTTCTACCTGGTGCTAACCTACGGTTTCCTAGTTATCTGGCGTCAAGGGTACAAAGGCTTGCCTCACTTACACGGCCGGCCACCTCTACCCATATAAACTCATCTTACACCTCTTGGCGAAAGCTGTCTCTGCTGGTGTAAACCTTCAGACCCACACACCAGTCAACACAGTTTCCAAAGCCCCCGATTCAGAAGGCCTCATCACCATCACAACGCCACGTGGAACCATCAAAGCGTCCAAGGTAATATATGCCACGAACGCGTATACTTCTACTATCCTGCCAGAATACACCACGAAAATCATTCCTGTGCGCGGAATTTGCGCTCACATCGTACCAAAAACCAAACCTGCACCTCTACTGCCAAACTCGTATATCCTGCGGGCTGGAAAAGTAGAATATGAATATCTCATTCCCAGGCCAGATGGTAGCATCATTGTTGGAGGAGCGAGAACAAAGTACTACGAGGATCTAAGCAGTTGGTATAACAACGTTGAAGATGATAAGTTGATTGAGGCGGCGAAACACCATTTTGATGGATACATGCAGAACAATTTCCATGGATGGGAGGACAGTGGCGCAAAAACGTCCAAGGTGTGGACTGGAAGTATGTTTGGCCACGTTTCTTTAGCTTCCATATCACCCCTTTTCTCGTACACGTAGGCTTCCGGGGCTAATGCTTCGCTCTTTAAATAGTCATGGGCTACTCATCCGATGGCCTCCCACATATTGGTAAGATTCCAGACCGCGAAAATCAATTCATCATTGCTGGCTTCACAGGCCATGGGATGCCACAGGCTTTCTTGTCGGCGAAGGGAGTTGCTGCTATGGTTATGGAGGGAGCAGAGTTCAAGGATACAGGTGTCCCGAGGGTGTTTGAGACGACGAAAAAGAGATTGGATAGTAAAGAGAATGTTGTATTGGACGAATGGGAAGATGTGTATGGGATAAAGAAGGGAGTAGAAGCGAAGTTGTGATGTGCAACTCGATTCAGAGAATAGAGTATGTAAAAGCATGAAATAAACTTGTTAAGAGATCGAATTAAAGTGGAATTTGCTTGAACTATTAATTTTGTTTGCGTTTGTTTGACTTGCTGTGGAGATGCGTCGCTTGAAGTAAGTGCCAACAGCCATTACATCCTACTATTCAGTCTTGCGCGAATCTCTCTCCATGTTCCCTCTCAACCCTAAGTTTACTTTGGAGCAATTTTAGAATAGTTGTAGGAATCTTGTGTGTATCAAAGTATCATAAAGAGGTATTCTCGACTTCTCACATACGTTTAGCGCAACTACGTCAGCCGTCACTGTGAGCCTTCAGAATCCATCGTATATTGATTACAAGCGCGCCGCCATTTCATGCAGACACCACGTTGATTTATGCAAAGCGATTTGGTATCATTAGCCTAGCGTGGGAGCCAAAAATGTGTCTTTGATAAGCTCTTCAAGTGGTGAGCAATTTGTGCATTGAGGCATTGTATACATCGCTCCTTTGCTCACTTGTAGTGTAGATACAGAGTGTATGACTGGCTTTTACATCTCTACAGTAATACAACAGCTTTAAATAATTTTTCTGTCTGTATCAGGTATTTCAGTCATCAAAGCAAAATTTCCATCAAGTAATGGTGGAAAATTACCCCACAGAAACCTTACTGTATTTACACCCCAGGAGGCTTATAACCACGAGCACTGGCTCCCCCAGCCGCGATAGCTACCTCAGCTGCACTGCGATCTACCATCAAACCGCTGCAGACATCCTTACTATCTTTCTCAGTTTCTTCATGAGTACCTAGGCTATCAAACAGCCTATTGTCGGGGGTAATGATAACAAGGGGGCTGGTTCCGGCCCAGTTTGGGACTGTTTATATGACACGCTAACTATCTCAACAACAGAACGAGAAGATGAGATAAAAACTGAGTATGTGCGATCAGATATGGTAGAAATGGCAGGAAAAATGAATTTGGCGACTCTTTTCAACATAACCTTATGTAGTCGATGTTACCATGTTTTAGGATAACATACACTTTAAAAAGACGTGAATACCCATAATGTAGGGAGTTCTGTAGACGTAAGAAGTGTGAGTTATAGATCACTATGTCATCATCTCCGCCACCTCTGCACAGCTACACGAAAGTAGCATGAAAGAAGGTTGATCAAGGTAAGTTTTCCAGAATTCAACACCCATTTCTTGCAAACCTCCCTGCGTAACGGCGAGAGTACAAGTTCTCACACCCCCAAAGCCTGCTTTCAAAAGCGCTCTCTTGAGAGCCTCGAACGACCATACCCAAGCCTTGATTCCCACTTTATCGACCCCACTGACGCATATATCTAAGAAGATAGGGTCGGGATCAGTTCGTGCACTAGCACCGTACATGCGAAAACCATATGGCTCGTATCTCTCCCTCTCTCTTTTGACGTCTGGATTTGCAACAACAGTGACGAACTTTCCTCCCTGACGTAATGCTCGTCGTATAGTCTGGCCAAGTTTTTTCATTTCATGTTCGTCCTCTATATACGGCAGAACGTATCCAGCAACGACAACGTCAAACTTCTGAGTCATCTCTTTTCCAAGCTCTTCATATATGTACTCTATCCCCAATGGTGTTTCTCTTTCGACCTTCTGTGCATGATCGATCATACCGGGTGTAGGGTCGAAGCCGACAACGCGAGATGCACCGTGCTGCTTCAGCAACCGGGTGTAGACGCCGCTACCACAACCATAGTCAAGGACGTCAAGACCGTGAATGTCACCGATCGCATCAATAGTGCTGGGGATTTCGAGATACCGGCGCATGGGAGATAGAGCGAATGTGTCGTATGTTGATGCCAGAGTGTCGAACTGCATATGCGATGGAAGAGTACTTCTAGTTATCTCTGAGTCTCCGGATGGCTTCGGGAGAGTAGTGGTAATGGTCATTTTGAAATGCTATATCGTAATGAGATTTTTTCAAAATGCTTTACCGATTGTTGTTTTGCATGAATAAATCCAGCAAGATGCAGATAGTGAATGTAACTAAGATTCTGAGTGTTGTAGAGCCCTCAGCTATAAAGCACTAGGGAATGCGTTACAGCATTACGAAGCCTCTTATCACAATGCATCTTGTGGACGCCTCAACTGTCTACGAAAGATAAGATGCTAAAATTGGGTGGTTAACAAAGATATGTGATTGGATCCACAAACGATTGTCTCAGATATAGATGCATCTAGATGCGGTCCATTCGCACGAGACAGAATTTCGCGGTCGCTATTCAGAATCCAGGAAGATTAAGAGCAGAGCTAGAATTCTCTCCATAGACGAAAATCGATTGCAACTGACTGATGAGTAAAAGACAGAAAATAGGATCATCTAGCGCAAGAGGGAGATCATAACTGAAACGTCTACCCCTCTTGGTAATTCAATGTCACAACATAGACAGCTCAGATCCCGTTCTTTGATATTGGGTTCAATTTCCATCAAGCCGAGTCATACAGTACACCCGACACGATATCAAGCTATATATCATTACACACTTCCGTTTCAAGGAACCGCACCGATCAATTAATTCCAGCACCCAAACTTCACTACCATATCGCAGCATCTGAGCAAAACCATTCAAGTTCCAAAAGGCCAGATCCTCCCCCAGACCTCTCTTTCCTCCTCAGTACTGGCAAATTCCTCAATAACCTGGTCCTTTACCTGCGCTAATGCGTCTAGTGCCTCTTCATATTGATCCGGCCTCACCACTCCATGCTCGGGGAACAATTTACCCAGACTCTCCTGAATTGCATGCATAGCTTCCATACCACTTACCACGCCTTCAACGTCAGCCTCCATTTCCTCCCATTCTTTCGGCGACAAAGAGAATGGATAAGTCTTGCCTTTAGCTCCAGGAAGAGTGTCCCATGCTGCCTCTAGTTTCGCCACTTGCAAGAGATAGGATGCCTCGCCATCAATGAGGAGGTTGCGAGCTAAGAGTAGAAGTAGGAAGCTCATAGTTTGCTGGAACTCAATTGCAGCGTAAAGCTGTGGGTTTTGATGGTGAGTTAACGTGTTGAAGAGAGAGCAGAGCGACTGTTGCAAATACAAAGTCTCTGCATGATTTTTTGCGTTCGCGTCAAGCTTCTCCATATCTTTTGGTAGCTGTGGTCGTTCTAAACCGGAGATAGGTGGGCCATCGTAGTCGATGATATGAGACTGACGGGCCTGGAAGTATAGAGGACATAATTCGGTATGTTGCCAATCTATAAGGCCCACAATTTCGGTAGGTGTCGAAGGATTCACGAAGATATTTGCAACATGCAAGTTGCCATGCCAGAGATGCGCCGATGAAATCGCCCGATCTTCAGGTAGGAGTACTTTAATCAATTTGAGATAGCAGTGCAACGCCCTAAGCTTTTTCTCTCCTGTCGGCTGGTAGGTTCCCGGGCCGCAAAGAGTTACTGGAGACTTGGGCAGATGAGGGAGCTGATTCACGCAGGCAATTTCCCGATGTCCAATTGCGCTGTGATACTCCTCCAAAGTATTCCCTTGTCTCAATTAGTCAAGGGAGCTCTTTCTAAGGGCAGGAAACTTACATGGTCCTCCGTCGAAGTGGATAGTCACTCTTCCATTGTCAATCAATTCGCGTCCTGTAAATGGACCAATGGCAAACTTTTCATCCGTGATCTCGGTCCCATTTGCATCAACGTATAGCGGATCTTTTTCGTTTGATTCATCCAGATCCTTTGCGTAGTATAGGCCCCCAACCTTCTTGAAGGAAGCCGAGGTCCAGACTTTCTGGAAACCAGCAATGGTCTTAACAAGAGCAAATCTGTCTTGAATGTTCATACTTGACCAAACCTGTTCTAATTCGACTCCTGGATCCTTCTCCATGATAATATATTCTGCACCAACGGGATTCTACTTGGCCTTGGAGCTCCAAGCCAAGACTCTGGGAACAGGCGTGCCCAAGACGTTCCGCACCTGTAGTACGTTAGTAAATTAATCCAAGCGTAACGAGTGTTGGGATGAAGCGTACGCGGTCCGTTGTTGCAACTTCGCTTGCTGTTGTGAAATGAGGCATGCCAGCATTTGGATTTGGAACTTTGGCCACAACTTGAGAACCGTTGTCCATGGTGAGAAGCATGCTCTTATTGTACATGCCATCTGGATATTTTTCAATGCCAACACATGATTTCGCTTCTATAGCTTCGGCGGCACGATGAGCAAGCTCGTTCACATTGAAGCAGACTTGACGTTGTGACATCTCATATCTTTCATCGCAAACGAAGCGACCGCGAGTGTAGTTGAAGAGATCATCGCTATACTTTATCTCTGACTGAATCAGTAACAGACAAACTCTCTCGGCACAGGTTGATTTACCAGGAAGTAACGCTCTTGATTTTGGTTGAGGAGAGCGGGAGTCTTTGGTTGCCATGGCCCTCTTGCTTGATACGTGCTGATGGCGGATATGTTTGATCAAAGTAGCGGTTTTCCGCATGATTTTCCGGGAACTCTCTGAGCAGTCATTTCCGGAAAGATGAGGCTAGAAAGTAGAAAGTATTTTGTTACGCAGCGAGGAGCGAGTGAAGCAGTTATGATCGGGTGCTTAGCCAGGGAGCGTAGAACTTGATTGGCTGAGATTACGATGCATCACGTGAACTCTAGGCTTCATCAACTGTAATCCAAACTAAATCACGTGTATAGATCACGTGAGCAGTACTAGATTCACCATAATTAGCGAGCTGTGACTTTTGTTTCATTGAGAACTACGGAGCTTTCCGAACCATAAAGCTAGATTGATCAAGACTAGATTGATCAAGAGGTTGCCAGGTCTAAATTAACAAGGGTAGATTGTGTTGGTAACATGTGTTATGGTTGACTAAACTTACACGTGTATACATACACTACCTTCTGACATGTGTCTGACTGGGTAACTTGTGAGTTCATATTTTGCTCTATCAAGACCGTAGTAGGGTACCCTCTGCTAGATGTGATAACCAACTACACCAAGCCACCTTAACTCATAAGTAGATATAACCATGGAGGAAGAAAAACAACTAGGTATTATAAAAGATTTGTAAAAGACGCAAACCTGCATCCTTCCATGAAAATATATATACACGAACCTACTATCTCCACTCACTCGACACACTCGCACTAGCCTGACAAGTCGGAACCGTGTACGAACGATTCGGGTCAGCCTCCCACGTCACACCACCCGAGCCAGACGTCTTGATAAACTTATACTCTACAGATGACCCTGCAGGAAGATTCAAAGTAATAGTCCAGACCGGGTTACTGGACGTGTAAGAGTCAGCCGAAAGCGCTGGCGCACTAGCGGTATTCCAACTCCCAAGCTGTGTCGTGCTTCCCGCAATCCTAATCGTGTCACCCACCACAGTCACAATCTTCTCTGTGAACGTAACGGCTACAGACGAGGGACAGCCCGGCCCCGCTGTCGTCGTTTGAGCTGGACTAGTAGTTGTTAGCTGCGCACTGGTTGTCGTGATCAAAGTGGTAGTAAGCGAACCGGAAACAAGAACGACAGGCTCGCCATTGGAAACAGTGACACAAAGGTTGCCGCTAGAATCAGAAGAAACGGTTCCGCTGCCGAGAACATTGGTCCATTGACCGTTGGCCTTTTTAGAGTTGAAACAGTGCTTCTGCGAATTTCCGCTTCCGGCATTGGTGGTCAGCACGATGAGTTTGCTGTCCGCGCGGCTGAAGGCGTAGGCATTCGATGTGACATAAAGATGGACCTGGTCGTTTCCTCCAAGACCACCTGCGGATTTCTTGGCTCCTACAAGCTTGGCAATGGACTTGTATAGGTCGCTGTTAGTGTTGAAGCTGCTGCGCCAGAGATCTTCACGATTGGCTGGGTCGTTGCCTCCGGCGTAGGCTTGCTCCGAACCATAGTACACGATGGGGATACCGCGGGAGAGGATCACGTAGGCCAGGGCGTTTTTGAAGAGTGATACGTCATTCTTTTGGTTCAACCAACGGGCATTGTCGTGGTTATCGGCGAAGGTCGCTAGATACTCAGGGTGAGGGAACTTGGAGCTGACAGTGTTATACATGTCAACAAGTTCCTGCGAACTACCCTTTTGCTGGAAGAACCTGTTCATTGGGTAGTAGGTAGCGTAGTCAAGGAGACCAGGCATGGTGTTGGCGTATCCCGCCAGGTAGTCTGGTCCTCCATCGAACACCTCGCCGACGCAGTAGACACCAGCAGCGGCAGAAAAGCCAGTCCAGAATTCCTTCTCGACATGCTTGACAGTATCGATACGTACACCGTCGAAAGAATACTCCTTGACGAGCCACTTGATCCAGTTCTGGTATAGTGTTCGGATGGTTGGGGATTGTGTGTTGACGTCAGGTAGGCCTGCAATTCGGCAGTTTTCGACGCTGCTCTGGTCAGAGTAGTTGATTTCGCATGTGTTGTGGTAGGAAGATGCTTGGTTGAGAGGCTCGGGGCGATTTTGGGAGATAGCAGCTTGGCCCATGTGATTCGCTACGACGTCGACCATAACGAATATTCCCTATACCCGCATTAGATTGTATTTACGGGCGTTAGTATTAGAAGAACTGCGAAGGGCGAACCTTTGAGTGTGCCGTGTTTACGAGGCTTTTGAGGTCTGCCGCAGTACCATAGTTGGAGTTGACCGCGTATAGGTCTTGCGCCCAGTAACCATGGTATCCTCCAGGACTGTCTAATATCATATTGTCAGGAAAAGGTGTAGAAATATAAACATAGAACGAGCTTACTTGCAACGACCGGGGTGATCCAAATAGCATCAAAGCCCATGCCTTTGATGTAGTCGAGCTTCGATTCAAGCCCCTTGAAGGTACCACCACAGTAGTCTCCAAGGTTGTTGCATGCGCCACCTCCATTGTCACCGCTGCTACGGGCGACACGGTCGGTCAAGGCGAAGTATATGGTTCGAGACTTCCAGGCATTGGCATCTGCTGCCGAGACGATGGCAGTCGCCTGAAGAAGGAAAGCCAGCGCAGAGTTTAAGAGCTTCATCATGAAGAAATGGAGCAAGGACCGCAGAAAGGATAAGAAGCAGCCGTGTGTCTCCTGGTGCAATGATTGCGGATATTCCGAGCTCTTAAGTATTGCTCAATCGGGGATAACACAGAAGTCGTAGCCGCGATCCCTGCAATCTCTCAAGCGTCACAAGACAGTGAAGTCAATCCCACAACCCACTACTAATCGAACGAGTATCCTCTCGGGCCGACCTGTAGCCATTAGTAGACCATTCTGTCACCATTCGCACGCCCATCATCCACCCATCATCAATACCCCGGGCCGAGAAGGGAGCAATAGAAGGCCAGGAAAGCCGCGAAGGCAAGCTGTTCGTTGCCAGATAATCTAATAAAGCCCACGATAGAAGGGTCCCAAATAAGCAGCTGTAAAGTTGTCATGTGGTACTCTCGCCTTTAGGCTTAGAAACATGGGTCCCAAGCGAGAGACGAAACCTTGTTGGGTGCGGTCTCGTGGAAAAGACGATCGCAGGATGTAACAGGCCAATGAAAGCCTGCCTTGTCTTCAAAGGACTAGGCGTCATGTCCATCTTGTAAGAGTAATGCCGAGAACTTTATCAGGCACGTATTGTATCCCGAAATCCCACTAATTAACCGCGAGAGGGTTTGTTCAAGACCGGGAGAATAGTCGTAAGCGAGTGTTAGAACCTCGCAAGGTGGGTGGGCGGTTTGTCCAAGAACTTATTATGCGGGATGTAATAGGCCTGCAAGCATCGCGATGAAAATATGGTGGGCGAAGTACCATTCGAAGGGTGAACTAGCGCCCGGAATCTCCTGGATCTTGATCCGACCGGCAGTATAGGAAAAATGCGGCAACTCACCGAAGAGATATTTAAAGGTATTGACGTAGGGCGCGCTAAACGTGTAAGAAACTAAACGAATGAAATCCCTATGCGAGAACAAGAAAGAACGTATTCGCGGAAAAAAGAAAGTGGTGTTGTTCTACACAATCTGTCAACGAAATATCTACAAGAAACATGGAGAGAGTGTACAATGGGACCATATGTATACTCCGTAGATACACGTCGCTTGGTATTGCGCTATGAAACGCAATGCCAACCAAAATCTCCGTTGGTAGGAAATCATCCCTATTTGGGGAAAAGGTAGCATATGTATAACTCCCATAGCGTCGTATTCCTTCTAGCCGGAATAGGATACAGCATAGGGAGTACCCGTCGCTCCAGTCGAAGAGCGGTACCCTGGCAGGCTCTATAAGATGAGGTCGCTTGTACAAAATACATTCTATCATGTCGGAACGAAATGAAAGCTAGAGGTGATGGAGCAGGTATGCCAGTCGCTGTGGAGGAGGGTATAGTAGGGCGCAAGACGTAAAAGGCATAAATGAGAAACCCGAAACAATCGTAACTGCTAGAAAGAGAAACTCCTAAGAAAACACAAGATTTGCGCAGCCACAGCAGCCTTGTGGGGTTTCGTCTACGCATCGTGGGCAGGGTGCAAGAACCCAGCCAAGAAGAGTCAAGATCGTTTATTAGGTGATTCCTCTTCGTAGTCCGTATCCCCTCGGCACCTTTGCCCCGCAGTGGGTCGACTGGGTCGGTTTTTCTTCCTCGATTCTGTTCCAGACATCTCCCCCTCTCCCCTTCTTCCCGCGCTGCTCTCTCCTCCAAACGAAGTCTTCCTCCTTGAAGCCCGGCATGAGAAAGACAACTTCTTCCAGACCGGGAATCTCCGTCAGGTCTTTTAATCGGGTGAAAGTCTCATCTGCATTGAGAAGTCCTCTCTTTCCAGAGAGAGCAAAGTGATCGAAAGTGACCTTCATGCGCATATGTTGACAGTCTTTGAATGTGCGGACAAGAATACGCAAACACTCCTTGAAGATGTCGTTGCCGAGTTCAGACCTGCGATCCCATTCACCAAGCTCTTCGATGGTACAGCGTACTTCGCACCTTCGCAGATTCTTTGCAATCTCGGGTGGAATTTCTTCGGTGTTGGACCATGTCGTATTGTGGTAGTTCCAAGTATAAAATCTAGTCGTGTTGTGATCTTGCATAGCCCGGCCGAGACAGCACCGGAAGCGCGACAGAACGTAGTAGTCGTGAATAGTCACAAATTCGGCATGGATCTGTTCGCATACCTTGGGCAAAGCATATTCTTCAAATGGTGTCTTGGGCTTCTCTAGGACGACCTGAGTGTAGATACGGTTGCGGAGAGAGAGTGGCAGGCCGAGGAAAGAGGCCCTCTTCGGCGTTGATGGTGCGAACAAGGAGACTGGCATGTTCGTTATGAGTCAAGTCGTGAACATAGGGCACAGGACACAACGAATATTGCAATAGTGAGGCTTGGGAATGATCTGCTGGAGTTTTGTTCACGTCGGTGGGGGCTGCAACACCGTCTGATGCTGCACAGCCTCCTCAGGCGCACTGGTCTGTTCGGCTTGTTTCTGCCTGCGGACTCCGACGGACATGACGCAATCCATTGTGTTGATATGATGAGGCAAATTGAATTCGGAGGTATCTACGGAGTAGAGGTGGTTTGAGTAGATATGCACTGTGTAGAGTGGGAAGAGACGGATGAGTTAGCCAAAGTGAAGGAATTGAGGGATGTTGACAATGACGCACGTCCGCCATCTCCTAGTTAACCACGCTAACCGCATTGATCAGGGCTGAAGACAACAGCAATTACTCAGTAGCGAAACATCCGCTCTTTGCCGCCTTGGCTGCCCCTGTAGAGTTTTGTTCTTGCTTGTTACTTCATATACGGAGTAGATACTCCGTACCGACAGTAACTTGATCTTCTTGCACATCCATTCGAGCGAGAGTACGGCGTATATCTACATGGAGTACAACCAGCGATGCCATTTGATGATCGATACGCGGCGGCGAGCGCAGTTGGACAGGATGCGGTAGCCGGAGGCGATGAAGGTGCTTGGTTGCTGCCCAGTCACGAGATGGACTTTGAAGACAATGTTGAAGGATATAAAAAACCAAAGGAGAGAAGAGCTGCAATATTGGCTAAGCTTGGAGGACCACGCCCGCTCCGCTATCAGACCATCAGACCGTTGTATCCGGCCCTCCAAACAGCACCACCGAAACTTCTGGATCGTATATTGCCAAGGAGAAATCACCAACTTCGACTTCTCAGCGGAGTGCTCCTTCTTTGGCTTTGTATCTTTACCGGCCTTTTAAGCTCTCAATTACCGATTCGCGATGGGGTTGAAAATCACGTGCTGAATGTAGAATGCACGGACAGTCTTTGGAAGTTCAAGAACGGTTGCGGCATCGATGGCATCGAATGTCGACCATTCCACAACGCGTCGTTTGCGTTCCGCTGTCCAGCCAACTGTGCCAGCGTGCAAGTCTTGAACCCGCATGCTGTTGGGCCCGTCGATGTCATTTACCGGCCATTAGTTGTTGGCGACAGTGTCTACCGCGGTGACAGCTTCCTGTGTGGTTCTGCCATTCATGCTGGTGTCATCGTCAACAAAAAAGGAGGCTGTGGACGAGTTTCTCTCATCGGTGAGAACCAGGCGTACGAAAGCACCAAGAAAAATGGCATCGAGTCGATCGCTTTCGACTCGTACTTCCCCTTGTCGTTCTCGTTGTTCCCTGACCAGAATCTCCGCTGCTCTCATGATCCTCGTCAGCCAATACTCATCATCACAACGTTGGTCACGGCAGCTTTAACCATCTTTTCCACGTCTCCAAAGATCTTCTTTCCCATCTTCACGATGATCTTCGCCTTGGTCAGCTTCGCGTCTGACCCGCCATCTGCATCCTACAGAAATCTCACTGTACTCCCAGATCACATATCAATGTTTGCGAAAAGAATTCTCCCAGCTTCTATGTGCGCAGTGGTTCTATACCACACAGTCATCAAACGAACCCTATCCGGAATCACCGCCCAGATCGAGAAAACTGTGCTCTGGTTAGGGGGCTATTTCATCGGCGCCCTGTCGAATTACACGTTTGACTGGATTCCTATTCAACGACTCACAGCTCACGATATTGAGCAGCAGCCCGGTGCAAAGGTTGCTTTAGCAGTAATCATCGTTGTGCTCGCCTTTATCATCATGGGGCAAGTGTACTACTTCTGGTTAGAAGGACGCTTGCCACGATACTTGGCATTGTACGGAATCTTTCTCTTCGGCATTATTGTCTGTCTGGCAATTCCAGGTGTATCACTTCGCATCCACCACTACATCATCGCGTTACTGCTCTTACCTGGGACTACGTTACAGACACGACCATCTTTACTATATCAAGGCATTCTGCTTGGGTTATTCGTGAACGGCATAGCACGCTGGGACTTCGACTCCGTCCTCCAAACCTCGGATGCTCTCCGTGAAGACGGGAAGTTCGATTCTGCCGTACCGCGTATTCTTGAACCAGCAATCTCACATGTTGGAGATGCCCTCGTCGCGGTGTTTTACTGGGGTTCGCCACCAACCGCGATGGACGGCATCAGCGTGCTTGTCAATGACGTGGAGCGCAGTCGCAAATTCTTCAACGATGGAGTGGACAAGAAGGCGAATTCCTTTGAGCTGTTGCATCCGATTGGAATGCAATTGAATGAGTATATCCGGTTTGCGTACTTGAGAGGTGGGCGGACTTTAGATTATACGAATGCGGGGACTCTGTTTAGTAATGGGACATGGAGTGGAGTATAACGAGGGATTGATGCGTTGATTTAGTAATGATTTCCGAGAAGGTAGATTAGTCGCACACCAGCCCACCAGAAGCCGGCCCATCGGCTCTTCCGTCCATATCCTGTTCCTATTATCGAAAAGAATCTCTTGTTTCCATCCTGGGGATCTGTTGTGCTTGGATGTTCCCTGTGCTAGTCATGTTGAGCGGCACTTTCCGCGGTAATGGAACGATCAGACGATTATGACGTCATGGATAGATAGATACTAGGTCGAGCCCATCAGGGGCTCACTCTTAGCCTCGTACAATACATACAATACTTTCTATCACCTTTCATCAAGTCATACTAAACTCATAGCACAGCCCGTACAACGCGAGGGTACAAAACAAACTTACCGAACTCACGGTCTGCCAGCTCTTATTATCATTATGGGCAATGATTAGTATCAGGGTGTTGTCGTTGCAACGTCCGTTGTTCGTCCAGGTGACGTCAGCCACAATTGTTGATTCCGCTGGTTCCGAGAGCAAGGCTACCTCAGGACGAAAAGAGACCAAAACTGCGAAGCTGGACCGGTTTGCTAGGCATTGCGAAGTGCCAAGCGTAAGCAAGGTTCTAAATGTCTTTGTACCTGTTCATCAGAATTCCGCATTGTCAGAATGAGGATGCAGTGGAGAGCTCTTTATTCGCAAGCAAGTATGTAGGGTCACGTGAAGGCAACATGAACTTTGTAGATCTGCGGAAATACTGCCTACACGTTTCTAGCACAGCATGCACGAAATCAATCGCAAAATAAAAACACTCTTCTGCAGCATTCCCCTCTTCTCAGCAAACTCGACTAATGATGCTTTGCAGCATGTAAAATTGCCTCTTCACCGTATTTCGGGTACGGCCGTCATCCTTGGCCATCGTCCGCCTACATATCCATCTCTAGGCATCCGTTCAACAGCATTTTAGAGGGCGAAAGGTAAGCGAAAGAATCAGCCTTAACCGTGATGTGTCACCGGGAGCCCTGGTCTCCCGTTCCGAGCGTATGTCGTCCGCTCAGTTTTAAGGTTATGGGATGCGCTACTCGAACCTTACTTAACTCCATGGGGTAGTACCGGACCACGGCGCAGAACTGAGAAGCATAGGACTGGCCGACCCTCCGTCTCCCAATAGTGGATGGCTTACTGTGTGATGACCGCATAATAGCGTTAGGTATGGAAGGACATATATGAAACCACTATGACCCCAACTACTCGTTCTACATATTGGTTCTTTGTTGCAGCGCAGTTATTAGCATTTCCTTTCTAGCACATAATGGAAGAATCGACCCAAAGCCGCAATGGTATCATTCGAACAGCCTCAGGGGGTGAAACATATGCTCCTGACGGGCATTACTACAGCGAGACGGAGAGGGTCAGGCCTACCCAGGAGGAAGCTATCTCACGATGCTCTAGTGATTCTTCAATTTCGAGATTCGCACCCTTGAAGTCACCGAATGAATTTGAGGATGAGGAAGAACTTACACCCAAGCTTACACGAAGGAGAACTGAAGTTGGGATTCCCGATGAAGACCGGCATGAGCTTGAACAACTCTACTCAACACTCTCACGAAGACAATCATCACTCGCTGCACCTGACGACCCGAGAGTTGATCCAGCAAGCACGCAGTTCGATTTATCGAAGTTCTTGAAGATGTTCCGAAATCAGCTTGAGGGTGAGGGCATGTAAGTCTTAACTCGGAATACTTTCGAAACAATCTCTGATCCCCTTTGTAGTACGATGCGAAATGTTGGTCTGGTATACAAAAATCTGAATGTGTATGGCTCGGGCGCAGCTCTTCAATTACAAAAGACAGTCCTAGACTTCTTCTTAGCGCCAGCACGTATTGGAGAGTGGTTCAGTTTCGGAAAGAAGGACCATAAACACATTCTTCGCGATTTTGACGGTGTCGTTGAGAGTGGCGAAATGCTCATCGTTCTGGGTCGACCAGGTTCTGGATGCAGTACGCTACTCAAGACCATGTGCGGCGAGCTTCACGGTCTAGAGATGGGCGAGGAATCGATTGTGCACTACAGTGGTATTCCTCAGAAGCAAATGATGAAGGAGTTCAAGGGCGAAGCAATCTACAATCAAGAAGTAAGTGTTCTGGAACAGATCATGTGGAATGTTGCTAATCATCTCAGGTCGACAAGCACTTCCCACATCTCACTGTAGGGCAGACTCTCGAATTTGCAGCAGCTACGCGCACACCATCACATCGTATACAAGGAATGTCTCGAGAAGAGTTCTTCAAGTTTGTGGCTAAAGTCGCGATGACTGTTGTGGGTCTCAGCCATACCTATAACACTAAAGTTGGCAACGACTTCATTCGCGGCGTCTCAGGCGGAGAGCGAAAGCGCGTGTCAATTGCAGAAATGATGTTAGCTGGCTCCCCATTTGCTGCCTGGGACAACAGCACAAGAGGTCTTGATTCTGGTAAGCTATGTTGACCATTCCACTGAATCTTTTGACTCACCACGATCTAGCAACCGCCTTCAAGTTTGTCCAATCGTTGAGGGTCGCCGCAGATTTCGGCAGTAGTGCCTGTGCAGTGGCCATCTATCAAGCCAGTCAGAGCATATACGACATTTTTGACAAAGCCACTGTTCTCTACGAAGGTAGACAGATCTACTTTGGTCCAGCGGATACTGCGCGGGACTTCTTCGAGCGACAAGGCTGGGCATGTCCACCTCGCCAGACCACGGGAGACTTTCTCACTAGCATCACAAATCCCAAAGAACGACAGGCCCGAGAAGGTATGGAGAACAAAGTTCCGCGAACGCCTGAAGACTTCGAGCGCTATTGGAGGGAATCGCCTGAATACAAGCAGCTCCAAACCGAAATCCAGGAGCATGAACGGACATATCCCATGGAAAGTGAGGGAGAGGCTCTCACTCAGCTTCGACAGCAGAAGAAGCTCATGCAGGCAAAGCGAGTGCGTTCTCAGTCACCCTTCCTGATCAGCGTCCCCATGCAGATTCGATTGAACACAAAAAGAGCGTACCAGCGCATCCGAGGCGACATTGCAGCAACTGCTACCCAATTCGTCCTCAACATCATCATGGCTCTTATCGTCGGCTCCATCTTTTTCGGAAATCCTGATTCTACAGAAGGGTTCTCCGCGAAAGGCTCCGTGCTTTTCCTTGCCATCCTCTTCAACGCCCTTACCGCTATTGGCGAGATCAACAACCTATACGCACAACGGCCCATTGTCGAGAAGCATGCCAGTTATGCCTTCTATCATCCCTTCACTGAGGCAATGGCAGGTATCGTAGCCGATATACCGGTCAAATTTGTGCAGGCTGTTGGTTTTAATGTCATACTCTATTTCATGTCTGGACTTCGCCGGGAGCCGGGTCAGTTCTTCCTGTACTTCCTCATCACCTACATTTCTACGTTTGTGATGTCGGCCGTCTTCAGGACATTAGCAGCTGTGACCAAGACCGTCTCACAGGCCATGGCCCTTTCCGGTGTACTCGTTTTGGCTCTGGTTGTATAGTAAGTCGCCATTCGATGTGATCTGATGTTTTACTAACAACTGCGCAGTACCGGCTTCATCATCGCAGTCCCAGATATGCACCCATGGTTTGACTGGATTCGATGGATCAACCCCATCTTCTACGCCTTCGAAATTCTCGTTGCCAATGAGTTCCATGGCCGCGAATTTACGTGCGCTGCAATTATCCCCAACTATATGCCACTTCAAGGAGATTCTTGGATCTGCAACGTCGTTGGGTCGATTCCAGGCCGACGCACCGTTACTGGGGATGACTTCATCGCCGCCAATTACCAGTACTCTTACTCGCACGTCTGGCGGAATTTTGGTATCCTTATAGCATTCCTTCTTTTCTTCATGGCCCTCTACTTTGTCGCTATTGAGCTAAACTCGTCAACATCGAATACGGCAGAAGTCCTGGTCTTCCAACGTGGTCATGTTCCCGCTTATTTGCAGAGCAATGGCAAAGGTGCAAACTCTGATGAAGAGTCCACTGCCGTTGCCAACGCAAGGGACTCTACAGACGATGGAGATATTGCTTCTGTACCTCCTCAGAAAGACGTATTCACTTGGCGCGATGTTACGTATGATGTGCCTGTGAAGGAAGGTACTCGAAGGTTGCTTGATCACATTGCCGGATATGTCAAGCCGGGTACGCTAACGGCTCTCATGGGTGTTTCTGGCGCAGGAAAGACGACGTTGCTCGATGTACTCGCTCAGCGAGTTTCCACTGGTGTTGTGACCGGCGACATGTTTGTCAATGGAAAGCCCCTAGATCCTAGCTTTCAACGTTCGACTGGATATGTACAGCAGCAAGGTGAGCATGACAACGAGTAACAGGGTCCTTGACACGTATAGCTAACGAAAGTACAGATCTTCATCTTGAGACTGCTACAGTTCGCGAAAGTCTCCGTTTCAGCGCCATGCTTCGACAGCCAAAGTCAGTCAGTAAGCAGGAAAAGTATGACTACGTCGAAGAAGTCATCAAGATGCTCAACATGAGCGACTTTGCAAATGCAGTCGTTGGTATTCCGGGCGAAGGCTTGAACGTCGAACAGCGCAAGCTCTTGACTATAGGAGTCGAGTTGGCTGCGAAACCAAAGCTGCTGCTGTTCCTCGATGAGCCGACTAGTGGTCTCGACAGTCAAGTAAGCTGGTTCAGAATTCTGCTGGTTTCATTCACTAATACCGCATAGAGTTCTTGGGCCATTTGCGCTTTCCTTCGTAAACTTGCCGATGCAGGTCAAGCAGTCCTCTGTACTATTCATCAGCCATCCGCTATCCTATTCCAGGAATTCGATCGCCTTCTTTTCCTCGCCAAAGGTGGTCGTACTGTCTACTTTGGAGAGATTGGCCAGAATTCTCGCAAGCTCCTCGACTACTTTGAGAACAGCGGTGCCCGAAAGTGTGACGACGAAGAGAACCCGGCTGAATATATGCTTGAGATTGTCAACCATGGCAAGAATGACCAAGGTGAAGATTGGCATGAGGTCTGGAAGAAAAGCAACCTAAGAGATACTGTTGATCGAGAAATTGACCACATCCATCACCGGAAGCAACATGAGAAGGTTGCTGGCGCGGACGAAGAGAGTGTTCGTTCGGAGTTCGCCGTGCCATTCATGTCGCAACTGATCGAAGTCACATACCGTGTGTTCCAGCAATATTGGCGCATGCCGAGCTATATCTTCGCCAAGTTTGGACTCGCCCTTGCTGCTGGTATTTTCATTGGGTTTACGTTCTACCAAGCCAACACATCGCAATCAGGCATGCGAAACGTCTTGTTCGCATCATTCATGCTTACAACGATCTTCACGTCAATCGTGCAGCAGGTTAGTCTTATCCCCACCATGTGTTTGAGAAAAAGCTCATATCAAGCAGATTCAACCTCTCTTCGTTACCCAGCGTGCCCTTTACGAAGTCCGCGAACGTCCCAGCAAAGCGTACTCATGGAAAGCGTTCATCATGGCCAACGTTGTCGTCGAGATTCCCTACCAGATTATCACTGGAATCATCATCTGGGCATGTTTTTACTACCCTGTCGTAGGCACAGGTCAAAGTTCCGTCCGACAAGCCCTGGTCATGTTATTCAGCATCCAGCTGCTTATCTACGCCTCAGCATTCGCACAGATGACCATCGCGGCCCTTCCCGATGCACAAACTGCTGCTGCTCTAGTTACCCTATTCACCTTCATGAGCATCCTCTTCTGCGGTGTGCTACAATCTCCCACAGCCCTACCCGGCTTTTGGATTTTCGTAAGTTCCACTTCTCCTCCATATCATCATTGCATTGCTAACACAGGCAGATGTACCGCGTATCACCCTTCACATACTGGATTGGCGGCATGGTTGGTACACTTCTCCACGACCGCCCCGTCATCTGTTCCTCAACCGAAGTCTCCCGCTTCTCGCCCCCAGCCGGCCAAACTTGCGGCCAATACCTATCCGACTTCATGAAGACAGCTCCTGGCGTCTTGCAAAACCCCGACTCTACGGATGAGTGCAACTACTGTGGTCTGCGCAACTCAGACCAGTTTCTGGCGGGCTCGGAAGTTTACTACAGTCAGCGATGGAGAAATTACGGTATTATGTGGGCGTTTATTGGGTTCAATATTGCGATGGCTGTGCTTAGTTATTGGGCTTTTCGGGTTGCGAAGTTTGGGGGGAAGAGGGGTGGGAAGGGGAAGGGGAAGAAGGCGGAAGTGGTGGCGGAGAAGACGGCGAGGGAGGGCGCTGCGCCACCGAATCGAGCTGTTGAGGTATAAAGGCTAGGTGGTAATGGTTTCTCTTTTGGTGTTAATGAATAGACATACTCGTGGTAGATTTCTGTCGAAAACATCGGCAGAAGGCGTTAAAAATGGAATTTATCATCTGGTATATCTAGCTTTTCTATCCAATGCTTGTTGAGCACCTGGGAGATCTATTGAGAGATTGGAGTTGATAACTCACGGGAGAAGGATGGAATTTGTATTTAGGTACGGAATTTGAGAGAGAGAGATGTGTGAGATGGAG
Source organism: Helminthosporium solani (assembly GCA_022560085.1). Classification (NCBI taxonomy): domain Eukaryota; kingdom Fungi; phylum Ascomycota; class Dothideomycetes; order Pleosporales; family Massarinaceae; genus Helminthosporium; species Helminthosporium solani. The sequence goes on along the minus strand of JAFISD010000026.1, from coordinate 180,032 downwards.
GGTGCTTTATTTATTAGGTAGTATTTTGACCTAGGTGTACGTAGTCCTCGTTCTATGGTTTGTGTACTACTATCTGTATAACTGATTAACACCCCGTGTTACAATTTTAGTGTTACTTGAACCATAAGAAGATGTCTAAAGAAAAAAATCTTGTTTGTAAACCTCACTTGCGTGTATCATTGCAGATCTGAGTGATGGCTTTCAGATATAGGATTGGGGAATTGATGGTGTTTAGACTGAAGATGGAGGTGTAGAAATCGTTTGTGGTTGTATATTACTGCTAGAATAGATGATACTGTACGTCCAACAATATAATGTCCCAAGAAGGAACTTGGTTGCCAATATTGCTGTTTTACGAAGCAGGAAATATTTCAACAGAAAAGGTGCTACTACTCTCCCGTTCACCTAGAGTCAAAAAGTTATACAATGAAGATACTTGAGTCTACATTTTCATATTTCGATCGTGGGTTTACATCAGGACCCTCTAGATAGAAGCTTCGAACGCAAGTCTAGACCAACACATGCCCTAATAGAAGATCCTTACCCCTCCCCCAAAGCGACATAAAAAGGTCGCACAAATCCAAGAAATTTTCTCTCAACCCAATACACCATCAAGTAGTACCAGAACCAAAAGTCTCATTCCTCCTAGCCTTCTGCCGACTCAAGGATTCCCTCGGCCCGGACGCCAAATTGTGGTTTTTCAAAGGCACGCCGCCAACATGAGACGCAGTGCCGAAAATTCCCGGAGACCGTATTTCCGGCGCGAGATTATCGTCGCTGAACACAAATGTTCCTGATCCACGAAATGGCCATTCTTGGGATTGAGGAATATCTGTGTCGCTTTGAGCCGCCGAGTCGATGCTTGTAAGTCCGGATTCGCAGGATATGGATCTAGCTCTACCTTGCGCTTGGGCCGTGGTGGAGGACTCAGGATACACGATTCGGGGAGGAGCAATTCGAGTAGGTGGTTTTGGCGGTTGGCGTGGTTGGTGTGGTTTGGGTGGTACGGCTGGTGAGCCAGTTGTGGATGTGAACCAGTGCCGTTGTGGAGATCCTTTGGATCTGGGTGACTGTGTTGATTCTCGTCGTTGATACAGCTCGGCCTTTCCTCCTGACGATCGTGTGGTTGTCACCGCGCGAAGATATCTATTTGGGAGTTCTTGGCTGTTGCTGGCGTGTGCTATAGTGCGTCTCGGCTGCGCAGGAGGGATGTCAGTGTCAGTTCCGTTGGCAAAACACATCACAAAATGATATCTCGTAGCTGTGATTTAACGATGTTTTTGAGCTATCCGAGTTCCACCGCCAGGATTCTGGATGTAAGGGTGCAGGACTTTGTATGATAACGCAGCCTGATAGCTAGTAATACTCCTTGTAGTTGAGAGATTGTTTTCAATCGAGTTGCTTTATATTAGAGTGGCGTGAGTCAAATTGGTTGAAACTTCGAATTAAATATGAGTCAAGATTTATGACTCTGGAGATATGGTTGAAATCAAGGTTGGAAAGTCTTGGTGCACGATAGTATGTATTTTTATTGCTTTTCCTTTGTGTTCGGCATTGATAAGATAGGCTGTGGGGGTTTGTTATGTTCTCAGGATTCATCTAAGGGAAGGTTTCACTGTGCAAAATCTTGACGTATTGTTAAGATATTCATATAACAACTTGTAGTAACATAGGTAGATGTCGTGTGTATATGTACCATAGAATCCTTAGATTCTAGAGGTTACAACCCTTTTTATGTCACAGTAAATTATTGATTTACATTCTTTATTCTTAGTCCTACCACTGTGTGGCACTTCTCGTCGAGTAAACTGTCAATACAGGATCCTCGAAATGAATATCATAGATGTATTATGGAGCCGTGACATGCTGCTCATTCGTTGAATTGTCAGAGACTGTACATTGACTGTACTCATATCTCAGAATTCATGCCTTGGTGAAGATAGCGAGTTTCAAGCACCAGTACTGGGGAAGATAGAAATAGTCATAACTCGATTTCATTATGATGTTATTGCGTACACATGTAGCACATGTTAGCGAGTCAGTTTCCCAACACCTGACAGAGAAACAAAAGCAACGAGATTTGAGAAATCACCACAACAGTCTTTCTTCCATCTCCAAATCCACAGAAAACGCGGATCCAAAGTTAACACTACCCAGTATTTGAAACCTTTCAACTCTCACTATCACCATCACCACCACCGCGACACTCTTAAACCACACTCACCCCCTAGCCTTCTGGGAAGCTACCCTTGGATTAATCGGAGTAATTGGAGTGGGAGGTTCAGATTCAATATAAGTGATTCCAGAAGAAGGTCGAAGCGGTCCAAGGCGAGGAGGTTCAAGATGAACGGCAATCGAGACGGAAGCACTAGAAACTTCCGACAAAGTTGGATCGGAACTGGAATAGAACTCTTCAGATCCATGGAGCGAGTCGTTGACATGCGCTTGGGTTGTTGACGTAGTGCGTTGGGATGCAGGACGGGCATTTAGTTCCCATGCTAGAGAGTGACGGCCTTCGTCTCGGGGTTGTCGGACTGCGAGATAGGGGCCCCCTATGGTTGGAGCTCGGGTTTGGGAGGTGACGGGCGCTGTGGTGGGAGGTTGGCTATTGGAGATAGGGGTGGGTGTGCGTTGCGAATTAAGATTCCCCCCTGCAAGTCTTCTAGCCTGTATGATTTGAAGAGGGATAGCAGAACCGCTTGGGTGGGTTATATTGGCTAAATCTTCATGGGAAACTACTCGTGGAGGATCGGGGGGTGTGGTACTTCCATCCCGAGGGCAGGACGAACAGCTCATTTTTAAAAGTAATTACTTCTTGTCAACGATGAATACGTTTAAAGTACTGACTTGGGTCTTTTGTAACCGATTTGTTTTTTGTTTGTGGCGCACTGTACGTTGGTCCCTTGTGGTAATGGATCTAAGTCCAATTAGATGCGAGTTTGGGTATCGCAACGATGAGTACAATAGCTGGCTGTGCAACCGACAACAGTTGTAGCAGCTCTCATGGATTGTATTTCTAGATTTGACTGTCCCAAAGGTCTAGCGAAGTATAGTCAATTTCGATTGATCCCTGGGCTGGTAGAAATGCACAGTTGAGACGAGTGAGTTCTGAGATACGTTCTTCCTATTTTCAGAACGTGGAAAGACAGATTTAGGGGGCGTTAATTTCCTGAGTGTCTTGTTTACAAAGAGGATGTAGTAGCATCGTAGTTTTATGGCCTTTATACAGAACATAGTCGAGTCGTGTGTGAGCAATCGTAGATGACTCTAGAATCTGTTGAACATTGTGCTACTATACACTTGTAACAAAATAGGCCACCGCATCGTTCCAGCCACTCAATGTTCAATATATAATCTTCTTACGGATTCGAACCGAGATAACCAGTGTTTTCCACTGCATCTAAATCCTGTGAATCGTTTCAAAAGATCAGAAAAATGAAGGTCATAAACATCAGCTACGCAAGCTATGTAGATATCCCTTTTGCTTTTTGAGGACGGGGTTACATCACTCACATGTAAAAGATGGCCAAAGTTACCCTCAGTTGCGTCATAATTTATGACACAATATCTCAAGTAACACGAACGTCAATTTGCGATCCAATTGTGAAACTCAATAGTCATAAACTACTCCACTTCAAGTTTTTAGGGACAGAATCGCACAGTACAAGACAACACAAGCAATCCAAGGCCATAAATTCTGAACAGCCAAACACAATCAAGGGCCTATCAGGTCTCGTAATTATACTGCATGAACCACAGGCCGTTCACACGACCAAGAAAATAGTATCTACCTACACATGAAAGATGGAACCAAGATAAAAGAAATTGGGAATGAAACACAGATAAGTGATAAACTAGCAAACTACACAACCCAGAAATATATCTGTAAAAGACACCCACGCCCAGATCCTTCTTCCCATATCTACGAAACTAGTTCTCTGTATCTATCAATGAATTGAGTGATAAAAATGGCCAAATCCAACCTCTCTCACCACCTATACGATACAGCCCGCTAGATCAAAAGCCTGCCCCTAAACCAATGTCACACGAAGAATCCTTCCACTTCATTTCCCTCTTCACGCCCACTCTATTAGCACTTGTAGATACCGTGGAGCGCGTCGGCCGGAATCCCACTGTACCGCCAGAAACATTAGATCATACCACATAACCCATTTCCAAAAAACCTCACTCGAAATGTTCTATAAAACGCGAGGTTCTGTATTGCGGGCCACGTGGTGTTGACAACTGTGAGTCCTTGTTGCATATGTGGGTTACTGTTCCGGGGGACCCAGTTGATCTGCTTGATAGGTCTGAAATGTTTGAGTACTTGGTAATGGCAGGACTTTCCGGGAAGAGTTGGGATGTGGACGAATGTTCGTCTGATGAGTTTGTTTCTTTATCCGGGCGGCGGCCTCGGCATAGGGCGAAAAGAGTTGCTAGAATGAAACACATTGGTACGGAAGTTGAGGGGAGGTGAGTATCTTGGTAATGAAGTTTTTGTCTGGATTGGGAGGACACTGAGAGAGTTTTTATGCTGCTGCTGCTGCTGATGAACTTGCAAGATGAGTAGGTTCAGGAAGAGTCAAGACTGAGTAAGACAGTGTTGATCAACTCATGAGAAACATTCGTGGGGTTGACACAAGGATTCATCGTAGAGGTTTTGTACATGTTTGCTCTTTCGCTTGTCTCACGAATAGTCAGTCGGTCGCGGGGTTGAGACCATATGTTCAAAGGCGGAGGAAGACGTTCGTCAGGTTTAGATTGGCTCGAAGTCTTGGGTTGATGTATTGATACTGTAGTCTACAATTGAATGCTCTGTCTGTGTGTCAGGGGGGCATTTGAACTCTCGGTCGACTGGGCCATACCATCGCGACGCTCTTAGTCATGTCAGGGGTTCTTCCGATCCACCACGGTAATCTTGGGAATCATCTCACGCAATTCTTCCTTGTCCCTCTCCGTCGGCACGATTCCCACCTTCTCTTCGAACTTGTCTGTGAGGAACATTCCCGCGCATGCGTAGGCCATGACGCCCAGGCCAATGAAAACACGCGTTTTGGGCGCTTTACCGAAGTACCAACTGCAAGCACGTGAGCCGTCCATTCAGGCGTGAAAAGGGAGAGGAGGCTCACTCCCGGACGCCCATGGCGATGGTTGTAGGGTGGATCTGTCAATGGCCAGCGAAGCCTCTTGTTTTTCTCGATGGTTGTTGTGGGCTGATTGTGGAGCGGTGAGATGAGGTAATAGATACTTTGTAGAGCAAACGCTTCGACCGGCTGGTGCGATGTTCGTGCCAAGCATGCCATATAACTAAACATAGATTTACTCGGCGTCGTTAATTAATTAAGGACTCCTCCCCTCCGCGTTCCGAAGCTTTCTCTGTTCAAGCCACGAGCGCTGGCAACTCTTTAGACAGTTCAAAGAGTTGAAGAAATGAAGCTCTAGCGCCGTGACGTTCAACTCTGCCGCCTCCGCTGCCGCAACAACAACGACAAAAGACGGCGAAACCGATGCTTTCACTCTCTGCTCGACGCTGCTGGCCCTCTCGCCCCTTCGCCTCTACGCCCTCATAGCTCGACATGCCCGGCTTCCGCCGCTGGGGCAAGTCGAAATTCCAGAATAACCCCGAATCGTCGTTCAAACTGCTCGCTGCCGTCCTCGTCATCACACTGTACCTCATAATCAAGGAGTTCTCGGAGCCCACCGTCCACTTTCGCACACGGTCCTTTGGCGCGCGGATTCAGTATGCAGACTGGAAGGATGGCGCAAATAGGGCGGACAAAGAAAAGGCGGACAAGGTGCGCAGTGCCATGACGTACACGTTCGAGAAGTATCGCGAGAAGGCGTGGGGAAAGGATGACATTTTGCCTGTCAGCGGGGGACACTCGTCGACCAGGAACGGATGGGGCGCTTTTGTTGTCGACTCGGCGACTACGCTTGCATTGATGGGTCTGTGGGATGAGCTGGCTCAGGCAGTCGATCACATTGTCACCATCGACTTTGCCAAATCGGAGGAGTTGGTCGACCCTTTTGAGACAACAATACGCTACTTGGGAGGGCTGATATCGCTGGTCGACCTCTACGATGCGGGCGTTGTACCGGAGAAGGTCCTCAACCGCGCAACACGTGACTTGATACTCGAACAGGCTGTCACGCTCGCCAACTCTCTCGGTCCTGCTTATGACACACCTACTGGCATTCCATGGCCGCGCGTCGACCTGTCCAAGGCGAAAGGCGTTCCGGACCCTCCATCGGTCTACGACAAGGATCCAAGGAAGCAAAAGTACGACAATCCCGCGGTTGGCCCCGCGCGTGCCGGTTCCTCCATCCTCGAGAACAGAGCCTTGACACGACTCTCCGGCAACCCTGTTTATGCCAGGAACGCTACCTTGGCTTGGGCTCCGCTCGTGTGGTCGAGATGGACGCCCGAATACTCTGGGCTGGTCGACGCGCCCATTGACATCATGACGGGCACACCTGTGGGACGTCAACGTCACTGGGATGCGGGCCATGATTCCTACTACGAATACCTCGTCAAGATGACCCTTCTCGCCCCTCAATCGGACCCCTATATTGAAGCCTACAAAACTACCTTCAACCACGCAGTCGAATCGCTGCGCAAACACTTAGCCACCCGTTCAGCCACCGCCCCTGACCACTTCACGCAACATCTCTTCATTGGCCGCAGCGACGACAAATGGTACCTCAACAGGCAAAGTCACCTTGCGTGTTTTGCTCCAGGGACCATCCTCCTCGCCTCCAAATTCTACGACAACCGCGACTTTCGCGCATTCGCACTGGCCCTTCTCGAAGGCTGTCGCCACACATATGCCTCCACACCTTCCAGAATCGGCCCAGAGTCATGGTCATGGATCCCCAAATATGGCTACGCAGATCCAATCCACCTCCCTACTCTCCCCCGTGAAAAGTCTGAATGGAAAGCTGGCGGCTTCTGGGCCGCTGACCCGAGCTTTCAAGGTCGTCCCGAATACGTCGAGTCGCTCTTTTACGCTTATCGCATCACCGGCGAATCGCGCTTTCGTGACTGGGCATGGGAAGCTTTTGAGGCCATGGAACAACATTGCAAGGCGCCGTATGGCTACGCGCAGCTCGCGGATGTGTACAGAGTGAAGCCTGCAGAGTGGCCAAGTGATGGAAAGGGCAGGTGGATCGATATGCAGGAGAGTTTCTGGGCAGCTGAGACGCTAAAGTATCTGTGGTTGACCTTTGCGGATGCAGATGTGGCGAATTTGGATCGTTGGGTTTTTACGACGGAAGGGCATCCACTGAGGATGATGCGTTGAACAATGCGGGAGTCATCAAAGATTGCTATGACTACAGGTATTGCTAAGATAGCATGCCGTTGTGTTGAGTCGTATAAGCGTTCCTTTGCCGCTACAAAAGCGGCCAATATACCCAAAAGTCGCGTCGATGAGACCGAACTGCTCGCAGTATCGTTAAAGATCAGCGTGCAAATAAACAGCCTCGCGGGAAATGCGCTGTTCAGGACGAGCATGCGAAATCAAGAGCTGCGTCAAATGTGTGCGAAGAAAAATGATTCCCAATACCCATTTGTGTTCAGCCGAAGTAGTCCTCAATACCATTAATTAAATCCTGCCCATCATCATAATCCATATGCCATGACAACTATGACTTTCCCCTCTCTTCCTGCCCTCCAGCTCAATCTTACCGCTTCGCCTCCTCAATCAAAATATCAATAACCTTGAACATCTCCTCCGCCAACCTCCTCCCCTCTTCCCGCCACCCCTCCTCGCACAACCGCCCAAACCGATCCGGATGCCACCTTATCCTCTCCTGCCTCAACCACTCATAACTATACAGCCCGCTCGCCCTAAGTAACCGCTCTACATCATGCTTGCAAGCCTTCAAGCCCGACGGCTCGCTCTTTTGCATGGTGCAGGCTGGTAGGGCGCAGGTTGTAGCGGTAGGGGGGAGGTAGGGGAAGGAGGAGATGAGGGTGCCGACACCGAGGGTGGAGGCGGAGGTGGGTATTGATGCTGCCGCCGAGGGGGGGGAAGAAGTGCCATTTTGTGAACGGATTTGCAATTTCTTTGGCGCTCTGCGGGAGCTGGTATTTGCTACTAGGGCGGAGGCGAAGAGGCTTGCGGTGTTGGTGGCCCAGGATTCGTACTGGGCTTGGGTTGCTGGGTCAGGGGGGGTGTCTGGGGGGTGGTGGATGCCGTTTTGTGATCCGTGGTTTTGGGAGTGAGAATTCGATCGCGAGTCGGAATGAGATTGGGATTGAGATTGGGATCGCGTGGATGAGGGTTTTGGCTTGGAGAGGCGGAAGTAGTTTAGGGCGAAGGCTTCGAGGGCTTCTTCGTTGGTGTCGTCGATGGAGCCGGCCCAGGTACCGTCGTTGCGGATTGCGACGAATTGGTCGGGGGTGGTAGGGTCGATTGAGATGTACTGTTGTGGTGTTTAGCTGGTAGATTTGTGTTGATGTTCCGTTTTGTGTATTGTGTTTGTGAAAATGCACATCCACATGGCGGTCTATAAATCTTCGACACAAAGTCATCTGTCTCTGAGTTAGAGGGGAAAATGATATACATACCGCGACTTCACTCCAAACAAATCCTTGTTCACTCTTCCACTCTTCTACTGTCTCCTGCCAAATCTCCCACTCTCCCTCACGTCCCTTTTCACCCAAGCGATATGCAACGTCCCCGTACTCACTCATGGCGAAGAATGCGCCCCCCTCGCCCCACGTCACCGTACGTGGAGACCCGTTCTTCCATCCGCTAGGCGAAAGCCATGCCTGAATAGAATCTTCTAAACTTGATTGAAGACTCGACCATCTAATCAGGTCCCCATCCCATGCAATATATGAGGGCTCGGGGCCCAGAAACGTGCGGAGAAAAGGCGATGGAGTAACCTTTGAGAGATGATATGCGAGGCGCGAGGGGATTGACGAGCCCCATGCGAGGTTGTACTTGTGCGTGCTGTCTGTGAAGCTGAGAATCCAGGAGTCCGATACAGGGCCGAGGGAAGCCCAGTGAACATCAAGTACGTCCCCCTCGATTATAAGCGTTTTTAGGGACTTGGGAAGATGACGACTATGCGTCTGGGGTCAGTGAACCGAGTTGGTAACCAGGGCGTGTATCAGGAAGCATACTATCTGAGACCTTCAAAACTTTTCGAAATGAAACTCCCATCCGGACCAAAGGAGAAGAATGATGCTGTACTACTCGACTTTGACGCCGTCGCACTCATTGAGAACTTGACCCGGCTTGTCTCTTATACCAGCAATCTTCAATGATAGCTATACGCCGCAAACGTGATATGACGTCATGCACCACTTGTCAACCGTATCACAGACGGAGATGAAGTTGTTGTCAAAAATGGGAAAGTAGAGGCGCAATGGTGGCGGTAGGGATACACACATGGGATATAAATGAAGCTGGTGTTGTGCATAACGTTAGTGATGTCGAATTAAGTTGTTGTTTGGGATGTGTTGGCCCTACGACGTGACAACCAGCTTGATTCCTTGTTTCTATCCCAGAGCCGATCAGCTTGGCACTTGTTCTCACCAGACCTTCCGTCTTTTCATGGTGTTTCGATCCGTCGAGCCTCTTATATCACTTTCACATATTTGCTGTAGATGAGCTATACGTTGCGAGCGTCTGCCGTTCGTTTCATCTAATCACATCATGTTCGTTCTGCCTCTGGCTTCTTCGCGCAGGAAAAGCGCAGCCAATGGTGATGGTCTGCTCATGTGCGACACGACCTTCACCTTGGGCCAACGGGGTAACCATTTCTTCCAGTGTGCTTCGCGGCAGGACTAGTATGGCATCCGAAACATCGCGGGTGTGAAGTTGGACGGCGCTGATAGAATCATAGCACTCGCCTGCCGCCCAAGCTAGCAGCATTGCTGTCATCGAACCAGGTTGATAAGGTCTATCATGTGACCTTGGGGTACGAGAACAGCTTTTTGATGACTTGGAGAGACCAGAAGGGCCATGATCATATTGGTGAGAATCAACTTGATACAGCTTCCTTCGGTTTGGACGTCTAACTAATGGTTGAAAAGATACTCAAGGTCTCCCGGCTGAACTAACAGCCTTCCTCTTTGCGACAAACCCACAACAACCCAACACCTACCTGCGATATGTCCCAAATATCCGACTTACATTGGGTTCCTACAATACTTCCTTTTTCGTTACTGATGGCTCTGCATACCTCTGGCTAAATCTACCCAAAACCCTCCTCAGTGCTCTACAACTTCGCATCAAGAGCGGTTCGTGGGTTGACCGACCACGCATTGTAACGCTCGGTGCGGACCAATCATTCTTGCTAATCACAGAGAAACATGCTGCCGTCTGGGATCTGAGACAGTACACTATGCTAAGTAGAATGTTGGAATTTTCCCGGACCCAAAGAAACGGCATTGAAGAAGTCAAGAATGTAACCTTGCACCCTTACCGCTACCACTGTTTCGTCGCAGAATCTTGGAACGGGACGCTATTGCATAACAACTTACCATCGCATGAAAGAGCAGGTGTGGAAGCCATTAGATTAGCGATCAGGAAGGAAATGCAAGATCGGCAGAGACGAGATGCAGAGAAGGAGAGAAGGAGAGACGAGGAGAGAAGAAGGGCAGTGGAGAAACCGAAGAAGAAGGAATTGAGTGAGCAGGCTAGTTTAAGCAGACATTGGGGAGATCGGAAGCAAGAGTTTACGGCGAAGACGAAGGGCAAGGGGTTGAGGTTGAGTCTGAGCTTGAGTGTTTCTGCAAAGGGTCTTACTGGTGGGTTGGGATTGCGATAGGATGTTCATTTGAGATGCTGGGAGATGAGGGATGGGTTTCGGAGGGAAACGCAAGAAGACGAGCACGCGAAAATTATCGGCGCTAAGTATCATAACTTTGAAAGCCCCCGATATTAATATGGGAATTCGGCCTAGAAACAGGATCAACAGGAAGAAAAGGCGGCTCGAATCCGTCAAATCAGAGGTCGTAGTCCTAAAACGATGAGACGAACAGCTGGCTCAACAAGAGGAACGGCAGTACCATGCAGTTATCGTCACCTCCTCATGACTCGATCAGAAAGCCATACGCAAAGGTACATCCAACACAGCCATATGAGTATGCCGATAAGTTCTTCAAGGGAAAAGGACTGCGACCAAAGCATCTTTGTTCATGCTCACACGAAAGAAAAAAGTCCCGAAAATCGCCAATCACACCTTTTCGAGGACCCCGCGCAGTAAAAGTACTCCTCAAGACCGTCGAAGCTGCCGTGGATGTCGCCAGATCCTATGGACGTGACAGTCATATACGCGTGTCGGTATTCATATGGGCGAAAAGATACTTACGAAGACTTTGATATTACTGCGTTCGTAGAGATTGATGGTCTCGGATTGTAGCGAGGAATGAAGATGTAACTGGACGAACTGGACAAGGGCTGGTTGTCTGTCAGACTAGGATACCGAAGGTCGCGACATAATTCAAGTCTACCAAAGGAGAAAGGGTCGAATGGACGTTGTGGGTTGAATCTATTGCTTATTTCGATGCATATTAATTCTCCGCAACCCTTTGTAATGTCAAGGCAGTTAACTGTATGCAACGTCATTCAATATCCCAGAAACAAAACTACACAAATTTTAAATCTCGCATCTCCGTTCCTGACCACCACTCTTGCGTCATTGCTTTTCCAAGCGCCCCGAAACTTCACACTCGATTCCTCAGCATTCCCGCTTACGCAAACACCGAAAGAGGGTTTTGGGATCCATGGCGTTGTGCTGATTGGTTCGACCCTAAACTCCGCCGGCTTATGTGACGCCAAGGGTAAGACTCATACAACGTCGTATACAACCACCGAGTTGGATTTGAAATGAATTCAGATGGACTTGAAAGCTGTGGTATAAAATGGGAAGGCTACGTGAGTGGATGGGGAGCAAGGGAGTTGTTGAGACTGGAGTAGCAATTCACTTTCCAGAAATTTGGTACGCAATTTTCAACTGGCAGCATTGCGTAAAGATCGAGAAGGCTGGGTCGGTTTACATACCATCTACGTTTTTCAAGAAGCTTTTCTACTGTAGCCATATATTGGTACATTCTTCTCCTGTAAGGACTTTGGATTGAATCCCCACAACAACAAACCCCTAGGCCCACAACAGGAACCGCAGACCACCAAGATGCCACACGCAATCGCAGACTTCGAACCCCATCACTACAATTCAACCCTCAAAAGCTCCCCACCCACCCTATCTCCCACCAAATCGAAATCAAACTCAAAACCAAAATCGAAACCAAAGTCCTCACAATCCCGCACCCAACACCACCTCCAAACCAACCTCACCAACATCCAAACCCTCTATGCCCAATCCGAACTATCCCAGAACATAATCTCACAAACAAACCACCTACTCAAAGTCTCTGCAATTTCCCACACCCCAATCCAAAAGATCCTCTCCCTAGGACTAGGCAGCCTGACAACACCCTCAAAGAACCAAACGCGTCAACTCAAACAATTCACGATTTTCCTCGCGCTGCACGAAGAGCTGGTGAAGAAACGCGGAAAAGATACCGATATTCAATTATATGCTCAAGACCCCGTTTTCACAAAACAGGATGAGGCTTTCCTCGCTAGCTATGGCGTCACCGTCGTACGCACTACATCCGCGACCTCACTGGGCGAAGCTGGTTCCGTTATCGACGCTTCTACGCTGGTATACTCGCCGTTTTTGACACTGGAGGCATATCAGGCGTTGCTTCTGGGTAGGGAAGATGTGAGGTTCTTTGTTGGGGATGATTTTGAGATGTTGGAGGGAAAGTGGCCTAGGTGGAGTGGGGAGGGGAAGATGGTGGAGAGGGTGGTGAAGGGGGCTGTTCGGGGGTTTAGAAGGAGGAGGGTGGTGGGGGGTGGGTTTTGGGAGGGAGAAGATGAGGCGTTTGGGATGGGGGTTTATGTCCGGGAGGGGGTGAGAAGAGGGAGATAAGGGAGGGTGAGACTGTGGGTGGGATTGTTGTTGAGATTGTATTCGGATACCCTGTTAAAAAAATCGAGATGGTGTATGTAGTGGTTAATTTTTAATATAACACTACTTTATTTTTCAATGTACGAAAGTGGAAGGAGAGCGACTTAAAACAACTTAGTGAAATATGACCATACATACAGAGCTGGATTTAGTACTGTAGATATAGTCGACTTTGGGACTTATTTTTACGTGATTTTTACCTACTTTCCAAGCCTTTATTTTTCCATTCCGTTCTATCAACACGATTTGGACTTTTGACCTAGTTACAAAAGGTTGGCAGAAACTCGTTTGCCCAGTGGACAATAGTAGCCTTATGATAGAGTGCAAGCAAGACATTGTGTGTGAAGATATAGCCTTTATCATCTCTAACTACTGTGATTATCTTGCTGGTCCTGTTTTTCTATGATAATCTTATAGATGAAAGCTACACTAGTGATAAAGGCGAGTGCACTACGGAAGCATGTAGCATGGCTGAGAAGGAGGATTAGTATTATGATTTTGACTACGAGTAACATTAGGCATGTGCCAAATGGAGCTTGAAACAGGCCCAAAATACAAAGCCTTTTAAATTCCATTCAACCGAGATGATTCATTTTTCTAAAATTGATTAAGATAGCAGTTTGTCGATCAACATATGTTCATTTCTTATTGTAATCTATAATCATAAACATAAAATACTCAGACCTAGCAGAACAACTGCTTAGTTGCTGCTACGCACGCTCCCGCCCTCAAAGTGTGACCGACCCTTTCCGTCCTTCTTCACAGGATTGCTTTCTTTTCCGTTGAATACAACGTTCCGCTCGTCCCCACTAGGTAGTATTACACCCAATGTCTTCCAAGCCGGGTCGAAATCTTTCTGCAACTCCTCACTGTACTCAACAAACACCGTCTTTTCATCTGTCCGCACCTTGACTGTGAACTTGGAGATCCTTGCTGGTGGCGGAGATACGCCGTCATCTTCGTACCATGTGGTCAAAAACTCCTTTCCGTTGGAGCTTCCTCTGGGCGGGAAAACTTCGATTGCTCGGTAGTCATCGGCAGGGAGGTTTGCGGGGTTGGTTTTCTCACCCGCTGCGAGCGTTTGGACGGACTGGCCTACTGGGATCGCACCACCCACTCTTGCGAGCACAGGAATGCTTTCATCCCATTTAGCTGATACCTCGATCCACTGTCCAGCGTCGTAGATGTTCTGCGTCGCATTTACATCGACAAATTGTAGCTGCGCGTCCTTCTCGCCGCGCGGAAGATACATCTTCGCCTTGTCTAGCCCAGGCTCGAACACACCACCAACGAGTAGACTGTCACCGAGCCAGTACTGTGTCTCTCCATCAGTTAGGGTCCTGTTGCTCCAAACTTCAGGGTCGGATTCGTAACCCCAACCTGTCCATCGCTGCGGCGGCGTAGCAGACATGTGGCTTTCCAGCGCAAGAGAGTAGAGGTATGGGATAAGTTCGTAGCGGCGCTTGATGATGTCGCGCACAATTTGGGTGGTAGATTCATACATCCAGGGCTCGATCACATCGCCGACTCTGTTGTTCTCTGGGGATGTTTTGAAGCAGTTTATAGCGAAGCGAGAGGAATAGATTCCTTGCTGACACCAGCGGACAAGAAGTTCAGGGCTGGGTTGGGGGCCTTCGAAACCACCTATGTCATGGCCATAGCACTACGTTCATTGTTAGGGATATAGGGATTGAATAGTAAAGGGGAGAGTGACTGACCTGCATCAAACACATTCCAGCTGTCAGTGAAATGGCATTTGCTCCCTTCATGCCATCCCAGCTTGTAACATTGTCTCCACTCCAAGCACTTGCGCAATACCTCAAGGTTCCCGCGGTAGCGCTCCTCGTCAGTACGAAAGGTCTTTCTTCCGGCTCGATGTCCAAGCACGCGTCATGGGAGCTCTTTCCCATCAACTCAGTGTTTAGAGAACGACCCCAGAATCCTACTTCGTTGCCAACATCCTCTTTCTCTTGGGTCAAAGCGTTGGCGTTCAAGGCGCACTGCCACTTGTCGTTTGCAATCGTGTACTCGTTGTTGTCGTTCCAGATACAATCGACGCCAATCTTCTTCAGCTCACGAACACCTTCATACCACCACTGATAGGCAGCCTCGGATGTGAAATCAAGATGGCCACCAACACCCGATTCACCTCCACCTGCACTCCACAATCTCGCTTCCGCTGATGCATTCGTGTCTGGGTCGGTAAAGAATGCTCCATCTGCCTTCAATTTCTCATAAGCCGGATGGCTGCCCAGAACGTAAGGCTTTACGTTCATCATGAGTCGGATACCCTCTTTGTGGTAGGCTTCGATAAAGCCTTTAGGATCGGGGAATCGGTGGTTGTTCCAAGTGAATACATTTCGGGTCTTTGGCTCAGTTTCAGCGACTGTGTAGCCTGACGACATTTGGAAGCCAGAACAGGGGATGTCGTGTTCTTTGAGTTTGTCGGCGAATCCCATGAGTGCGTCACAGGCGCGCGGCTCGTCGAGCATCGAGTACTTCATGCCGCCGGCGATGTATCCGAACGCCCATCTTGGCACCAACAAGGGGTATCCAACAAGATCGGCGTACAAGATAACAATGTCTTTGATCGTGCGGCCAGTAAGAATGTACTCCTCCAATCCTCCGTGTTCTTGGCGGTAGACTTTGAAGCGTCCCCACAAGCCATCCATTTCCGAACCAATGCTGTAGAAGCCGCGAGCATGTGAAGTGGAGAAGATAGCTACACAGCCCTCCGGGGTAGCGTTGATGAGAAGTGGGATATGCTTGTACATGGGGTCTGTGCGGTAGACATCGTACCCAAAGCAATCTGTTGCCGAAAGAACAAAGTGCCTGTTCGAGAGATCCATAGGCGCATTTTTTTCACCTAAGCCTACATGTAGGGTTTTGTGGTTGTAACGTGTGTAATGTGTTACTCCGGTGCCATCGGTAACGTAGGAACGAAGCGGAAGGTCGGAGTGGATCGGTGCATCTTGTCCAGGCAGTGTGAGCGAGACAAGAGGCGGTCCGGAGGTCCAGTCAACACTGGCTTTGGTGCTGTCTATCTCCAAAGTCTTCAAGGTTTCTGTGACGGAGGAAGACTTCACATTGGCATCGTTCAGGGTCTTTGATGGAATGGGAGCGGCACGGTGAGGGGGGAGACGGTGCTCAGGAGTGGTGAAAGTAGTCCGGAATAGTCCCGGGCGGAGAGCTTCGAAAGAAAAGTCAAAGCTCTGACCGTTATGATCAGAGTGGAGAGAAATAGAGGTACTGGGGCCACTGCTTCCTGAGCTTGGCTTGAAGTTGAAGGGTGTAAACTCGAGCTGAGGCATTGTGAATGAAGTGCTCCTGAAGATAACGTCAACAGTGATATGGTCCTGACACTAACTGAAAATACCTACTAGATTTATATGAGTTTCTCAAACATTCTTCATTCGGCGTTTATACGGTGGCCTCATCACTTGACCGGAGAAGGCTGGGATGGAACCCATAGCCGAGGGTCCCGTGGTTTGCATATCGGTAACTTCGGCCGACACCACCACCAAAATGGCCATCGCGCCTTGGGGCTCCGTGGGGAATACGCATATAAAAGATGGGACCGTTGACATGGACCCATAGCAGCGGTACATTCTGTGGACTTTTTCCCTCTCAAATGTGCCTTAAGACTCTGCGTCCAGTGGATCCTAGCATATCTTCATCATGGCGAAAGACGACGGAATGACACCGGCGGCACAAGACATGGACAAAAACGAAGTCAGCGAAGTCCAGACAATTGACGACGTAGAGAAGCCAGCTGCACTGAAGGGAAAAGACAAGGCCGCCCAACTTCTCTCCTCATCGCCGCGCATCATCGTCACCCCACAAGATAACGCCCGAGTCCTCCGCAAGATCGATCTCGTCATTCTGCCCATTATATTGTCTGTGTACTTCCTTCAATCACTCGACAAGACTACCCTTTCCTATGCATCTGTCTTCGGCTTGATCCAAGATGCAAACCTGGACCCGAACTCCGACCAGTACAGCTGGCTCGGCAGTGTCGTATACTTTGCACAACTGGGAATGCAGCCGATTGTTGCTGTGTTGCTGGTGAAGCTGAAGATAGGAAAGTTTATGGGAGGCATGGTGTTTTTCTGGGGGGTTATCTTGTGTGCCATGGCAGGAGCGAAGAACTTTGCCGGCTTGATGGTTACAAGGTTCTTGCTAGGTGCCTTTGAGGCAGCAGTCGGTAAGTTCTTTCAGGAGATTTGTGCAGTAAGGCAGAGTACTAACAGCATTGAACAGCCCCAGCGTTCATTGCAATCGTTCAAATGTGGTACAAACGCTCTGAGCAAACCAACCGCAACGCCTTTTGGTACTCGACTCTCGGACTCGTCAACATCTTCGGTTCCCTCCTATCCTACGGTCTCGGCCACATCAAATCTGATGTTCTATACTCGTATCAGATCATCTTCCTCTTCTGTGGCTTGGTTACGGTTGTGGTATCGATCTTTGTACTGATATTCATGCCTGACTCGCCAATGGAGGCGAAGTTCATGAACGAAGAGGAGAGGCTGATTGCAATTGAGAGATTGAGGATGAATCAGATGGGTGTGGCCAGTCGTGTGTGGAAATGGGATCACGTTATAGAGTCATTCTTGGACGTCAAGACTTGGTTGTGGTTTGGAATGTTGACAGCTGTTTCGTAAGTATTCTCTTCGTCTCTCAGATGGGTATTTCAGCTAATTAATGCGGCGCAGCATCCCAAGTGGCGGCATCACCACCTTCGGCCCCCTGATCATCCAATCTTTCGGTTTTGGAAAATTCACCACGATCCTCTTCAACATGCCCTTCGGTGCAGTCCAAATCATCGCGACTCTCGGTGGCGCCTGGCTTGCAACACGTTTGAAGAAGAAGGCACCTGTGCTGATACTTCTCTGTATCCCACCCATTGTTGGCATCATTATCCTTATGGTGATTGGCCGCGAGCCCAAGAATAAAGGTGTTCTGCTATTTGGATACTATCTAACGAGCTTCTATCCCGGGATTTCCCCGCTGATCTACTCATGGTCTGGCCAGAACACTGGAGGCGACACAAAGAGGAAAACGACTACGTCTATCCTATTCGTCGGTGCAAGCGCCGGTAACATCATCGGTCCGCTGCTGTTCAAGCCCGCTGAAAAGCCGTACTATCGCCGGGGACTGCGGGCTAACCTTGGGCTCTTCATTGCAGTTGTAGTATTGGTCGTGCTAGCGGCATTCTGGATCAAAGTACTCAACCGTAGACATGCTGCTGAGCGTGAGCGGCTAGGAAAGTCTGCCAACATTGTTGACCTGAGTATGGAGACAAAGGAAACAAGTGGAGAAGAGGCAGTCAATGAAGGCGATGATGGCGTCGGCGACAAGGCGTTCGACGATGTTACAGACTTGAAGAACGAGGACTTCATCTATCTCTACTAGTCATGAACAGTAGCCACGTGGCAGCTACTGGGCATAAAGCAACATTGTACAATAGAATCCCACTCAGCCAAGAAGTCTTCCTCAGAGCATAATTTTCAGAATCGTGAAGAAGGGCCGACTCCTCCGGATGCCCCTTGGGTTGTGATGCCGGTATTTACCCCCGCAATCCAGGCCCTGACTTCTCCTCATTGCTTCTCCTCACGCCACTACTGATAGCGTAGCGCTAACCCCGGCTCAAAACCCTGCGAGGAACGTGAGGAACCACATTCATCCATTCATACTTCGCACGAAGATGCCGGAAGATGGACTCAGCCGTTGAACGACCGCGCAAACGTCGTGCCATTAACGCGTGTGCCTCGTGTAGAGCTTCCAAGGTGAGCTCTTTACCACTGTAAACCTGCCGAGAATGATTGTCGCAAGGAGGGTCAATCGTGGGCACTGACAGCAAGCCAGGTGAGATGCGACGGCCAACGTCCGTGCCAGAGGTGCGATAGAAACAGGTTCCAGTGCCAGTACTTCGATGCTGTAAAAGATGCGAATGTATTGCGCATCGAAAGGCTCGAGGAGGAGCTGGAAAGCTTGAAGTCAGCATTGTCTACAGCTGGAGGGGTACATATGGTTGACACACCTGATACCCTGGCTCCGAGAGCCACAGCAGATTTGATCATGCCGCAGACGAATGCGTATTACTCTCCAGTATCTGAAGAGCTTGGAACCGCGCCGCCTACACTGTCCAACGAATTCGGAGCATCGTCAGTCCACCGTCCACAAAATGCAACCATCACCTCGGTCCAAAAGGGCTTGGTAACATGGGAGCAAGCGACCTGTTACTTTGAAAGGCATGTTGCCCTTCTTCTGAACCATCCGAATATCCTCTAACGAGTGCCCAGTTTCTTCTCCGGCAGTGTATAGGTCTCGCCTTTTTTTTCTGGTGATCTCTTCGCTAACAGTGCATAGCATTACCTGGTCCCTATCTTCTGCCCTCGAATTGATACCTTTCACTCCATCATGACGCGTAGCCCCTTCCTCTTCGACACAATAGCAAGTATCGGTTGCCGAGCAGAAGAAGGTTCAAACTCGGCCGTTTATCATCGGCTCAATGGGCATGTGCGAGACCATCTAACAGGTACGCTGATCAACACGACGGCGCCTTGCCTCGAGACAGTCCAGGCTATAGCTGTACGCGCTGCATACTCGGATGATGGCCTCATGTACATTGCATTGTCTCTTCGCTTTGCTTTGCAGTTGGGCCTGCCAGATGCGGTTGAGCGATTGACAGCAATGGCTTCAGGTCGCCGCGCAGGTGTGTCAATCAGCGAGGAAGAGAAACGGTTATATCGGATGGCAAGGATTTGGTTCGGTATCTGCAATCTGGAGCTTTTGTACGTTGAGTCATTTGCTGTAAATCTCCTTTCCACTAATCACGGGCGACAGCTTCTCTCTCGACGGCGGAAAGCTTCCTGGTATAGAAATACGTACTACCTCCCGCCGCATCCGTCTCCTGGTCAACCATTGCGAACGAACCGCAGTGGACCTTCGTCTCCTGTCACAAATTGAACTCAATGTCATCCGTGCCCACGCCTATGCCGCTATAGCACGGCAGTATTCGAATGGATCCCTTACATCAGAAGCCCATCTCCGATCGACCGTCCACTCTACAACAGTAGAGCTCGCTCTTTGGCTCGAGGAGTGGACCAGCATCATTTCTTCGACGATGGATGTCCATGAACGTGAATTGGCACTGCTTAACCTGCGCGTCCAGTACAACTGGGGTTTGATTACGCTCCATCTGAAAGCACTCTCGGAAACGGGCATCGATAATATAACCATGATGACGGAATTTCAACGCGATATGGTACGCGTTGCCAAGGAAGCAGCAGTAGCTCACCTGCATCACCTCCTCGAACGACCATTAGCTTCACCGCCCATAAACACCGCATTGTCAGCACCGTACCTTGCAGCCTTCAAGTACACAATGGATTATGTATGGGCGAAATGCGCGTTTTCTATTCTTCTCGTTTTGAAACTCTCACTCTTACTCCGCGACCCTCTCCCGAACGTCTTGACTCTTCTACAAAGCGCATTCGTCGTGCTTACAGAGCTGGAGAAGGTCACGGTCGGTAATGGGAAGAGCGGGAATGTAGCGTACCTCAGAATTCTGCATACAAGCATCGAAAAGTGCGAAGGGGCGCTGAGAGAATTTATGGAGCGCGAGCAGCAGCAACTCAATCTGGGTGGGGCAGATGTAGGACGTGAAGATGGTGGAGCAAGGGCTGAGGATGACTTTCAGGGATATGCGCCGAGCGAATTTGTCTTTGAATGGGATTTCCCGGGCCTGAACTTGAGATGTGTGCCACTTGGGTGGCAGGATCTCTTTCTCGACCTGGATTGCGTGGTCTGAGTGCGGCCTTCTCCCGTTTCACACACGCCATACAGCGTCTGCCATCTTTGCAACTTGGCCCATCTCGTCTACATCATGCACACGCACGATATCGGCACCTCCTTGAATGGCCGCTGTGACGGCAGCAGCAGTACCCCAGGTTCGCTGTTTTGCCTGTTGAACACCAGTTATTCGGCCAACAAAGCCTTTGCGACTCGTCCCAATCAGCCATGGAAGACCCTGCAGTTCCGGGTATTGCCTCAAGTCGTTCAAGCACCTCAATAGTTCGAGATTCTGATCTTGACTCTTTGCGAACCCTATCCCTGGATCTAGTATTATGCGCCATCGCCTTATCCCCGCCTCTGCTGCTGCATGTACACGATCGGCCAGCTCTCTACCTACCGTCTCGATTACCCCGTCCGGGTAGTCCGTGAGCTTAGACATGGTTTCCGGAGTGCCGCGCATGTGCATCAGGCAGACCGTACAGCCTAGCCTGGCCACTGTGGAAAGCATAGCATGGTCCAACGAGCCAGCGCTAACATCGTTGACAATATCTGCGCCAGCTGTGATAGCCGCTTCGGCAACATCAGCACGATACGTATCAACGCTAATGGCAATATGTTCAGCTTCTGGGAGCGATCGAATGAGCTTGACAGCCGGTACCACGCGAGTTATCTCTTCTTGAGAGGAGATTTGGACGGCACCAGGCCGAGTCGATTGACCACCCAAGTCAATGATGGTAGCTCCTGCTTCGATATGCGATCGAACGATTTGGCTCAGTTGGCCTTCATCCATGTTGAAGTGCTTGCCGCCATCGGAGAAGGAGTCTGGCGTGACATTGACAATGGACATTACGCGGGTGCTACGACTAGAATGGCCAGTAGTGATGTCAGGGAGTTTGCGTGCTAGAGGAGTGAGTGGAGATAGCGGTTCTTCTGACGCGGCGAGATGTGATAGATGGTATTGTAGAGAGCCAGCGGGAAGTGTCACGTGAGGTGGCAGGCCACGTTCGGGTATCAGTCTAAAGAGTGTAAGCGCCTTCACATGCTGAGAAAGAGGGAAATGGAAACGCATACTCGCACAGCGGGCGAAGAACAAACTCTCGCTCCAGCATCAAGGCGTGGGGGATCTGCAACCGTTCATTCTCGAAGACCATTTCATCGTAGAGTAGGATGTCAAGATCGATGTTCCTGGGACCCTTGTCGATAACTTTTACACGTCCCATGGCGCTCTCAATGGCCTGCAAGGTATCAAGGAGCTCGATAGGCGAAAGCGATGTCTCAATCTACAAGTCATCAGCGCGCCGATTTCTAATCACTACAAGACCTGAATCAGTGATTACACCTACCTCGCACACTCCGTTTACAAACCTGTCTTGGTCAAGAACATACATGGCTTCGGTCTCCCATAAGCTGCTTGTACGTAGGACGCGTATCTTGCCGGTCTTGTCCATCTCTTTGCACGCGTTCTCGATCATTTGGATGCGATCCCCTAGATTACTTCCCAGAGCGATGAAAGCACGGTTCTCCATGGGTGTAGGAACATGTAAGAATCGAATCTGTGTATGCGGTCTGCGGACTTGCTTGGGTGAACAACGAGTGAGTGACATTATGGCGGCATTAGAGTCCTGTCTCGAGATCGCGGTTGAGTAATTCGAAACCGCCCGTCCATTTGTGATGAAAATTCTGCTGGCATCCTTGAGGGCACGAGATGGAACTTGTTTCTTGAGTAGCAACCGAGAAGAGGGTAGAGACCGACAGATGCAAGGAGACATTATGATTTGTTTCTTCCTCGAGGACGACCTTTTCGTACAGATGATTCGCGACTATCGCATCCTGTCCCGTGACAGCTTGGGAGACGGACACCAAGACTTTCGTTCCCCGGACATCGCTTCGTCTCGTGACTGTGGGGGGCGTAGACGCTAAACTACTTTCAGACATGGACGCCCCCGGCAAGGAACGAACCTCGGCTCGGTTCACGGTTATGAATAGAGAGAACGAAGAGTCGGACGACTAATCAACTCTCAACTCCGCATAAGAAGTCTCCTCTCCTCTCCTCTCCACTATAGTCCACTCCTCTCTCTTCCACCGCCTACACGTCTTCTTCTTTTCAACGAATCCATCCTCCTGTAACTTGTTCTTCCCGCCAACAACATCAGTATCACGCTCACCATGGCTTCACCGCGTACGTCATGCACTCAACTCCATCACGTGCATGTGACAGTGTAAACAGCGCTGATTAGGATACAGAGCAAATCCGCACCAAGCTCACCGATCTGCTGAAGATCCGGCACCCCGTTCTGCTCGCGGGCATGAACGTCGCGGCCGGTCCCAAGCTCGCTGCTGCCGTGACGAATGCCGGTGGAATAGGTGTCTTGGGCGGTATTGGGTATACGCCCGACATGTTGCGCGAGCAAATCGCCGAGCTTAAGTCGTTCTTGACGGATAAGAATGCGCCGTTTGGTGTTGATTTGTTGTTGCCGCAAGTCGGAGGCAGTGCGCGGAAGACCAAGTAAGCACCCCGTCACTCCATCGTTCCGTAGCTCTTTGGGACAGAAAGCGTGGTGGGAACAACGGCTGACGATGCGCAGCTACGACTACACCAAGGGAAAGCTCGATGAACTCGCCGACATCATCATCGAATCGGGTGCCAGACTCTTCGTCTGCGCCGTCGGCGTGCCCCCCAAAGCCCTCGTCGAGAAATTCCACAAGAACGGCATCCTCTACATGAACATGATCGGCCACCCCAAGCACGTGAAGAAATGTCTCGACCTCGGCGTTGACATCATCTGCGCCCAGGGAGGTGAGGGTGGTGGACACACAGGCGACGTACCAACCTCGATCTTTATACCTACCGTCGTGAAGATGGTACAGGGTTACAAGAGCCCAATGTCTGGCGAGCAGGTGCTCGTTGTGGCTGCTGGTGGTCTGTTTAATGGCCAGTCGCTTGCAGCTATGCTGACGTTTGGTGCGGCGGGTGTGTGGGTTGGCACGAGATTTATTTTGTCTGAAGAAGCCGGTGCGCCCAGAGCTCATCAAGAAGCTGTGAGAACGGCCAGTTGGGACGACAACGTGCGAACCATCATTTTCACAGGTCGACCGCTGCGTGTGAGGACAAACGCGTACATTGAGAACTGGGAACAGAACAGGCAGCAGGAGATGAAGGAGTTGACAAGCAAGGGTGTCATCCCCGTAGAGCACGACTTGGAGACACTCGGTGACGATCTCGACGACGAAACAATGGACAGCGCGAGACCGTTTTTGATGGGTAAGGCGGCCGCGGTTGTCGAAGAGAAGAAGTCGGCCAAGGAGATTGTCGATGAGTTTGTGGGTGATGCGGTTAAGTGGTTGCAGACAAGTAACGCGCTTGTTGTTTCCAAGTCGAAGTTGTAAGGGGCGAGAATGCCTTTTGAAATCGTGTGGGGTCGGTGGTGAAAATGTCATGTTTAGCTAGCACTCGTTGATTCTCTTCTGTGTATAGGTATGCTATCTTTGCTTGGGTCTGGGAAAGGCTTTACTTTTAATCCTTCTTTTGTGGTTTCTTTATCCATTGATTCGTGATGCAGTATCGTGCCTGTCTTGTAGACGCTGCGAAAATGATAACGTTTAGGATCGAATATGAATAGACTCTTAAAACCACCTGGCCAAAAAGGATATCATGTTCGCGTGATTATTATAGCTTGATAGAGGGTAACGAGGGTTTCTCTCATCGTTCATTTTGGTGTGGGCATTATCCAAGTGTCATAACAGTCGCGACTCCCTCTCATTGTGTGCCTGAAATCTAAGGCTGGCGGGCTTTGTTAATCAGACATCAACTTTTACATTCTTGTCCTACGTTTAGGATTTTGTGCGTAAGAATAAAGCATATTGATAGCTTAACACTTGCGGTTTCTCTGTTTTCTTATCATTGGAATACTCGGTCTGGTTTTAAGATCCGCGCAATATTGATGAGGGTGGTCAACTATTTATTGGAGACTATGGATGGGGGAACGGAGGAATGCTTGATCAACGGTGTGGGTCAACTTCTATCTGGAATCTCCCTTTCGTTCGTTCTATAATTATCCGACTAGACTAATCGAAAAGGTTGAATATGCGGGTCTTTGGCTCTTCAGTCGCGATTTGAATTGACGCTCCTTCTTACTTCAATATTCAAGGGACTTTCATTTCTTTTGATTATATCCATGTCTTGAATTGAAGCAACCCCCCTCCCCTAAAACCTAATATCTTCACACATATCTTTCTCGGATTAGAGTTCAACGGCTCATTGCCCCTTTAATTATCCGTCTCCCATGGCCCCTTCACTACCTTCCCGTTTTGACTCCAAACACCACCTTTCGGCCTCCACATGGTAGTGATGGTTGGAGGCGTCAACTCGTGCTGACACTTTCGCCAAACATCACCTGCGTTGTTCTTATCGGTGTCGAACTCGATCCTAGAAAGTGATTTGAAATCGAAGGCTTCGTAGAGCGGTTTACCCATGCCAGAGGCTTCCATCCAACATTCGAGATTGAGGTTGTCGGCATATCCGATTCCAGCATTCATCAGTAACGAGCCAATACCCCGACGTCGGTGGGTTGGAAGGACGGACATCCAGTTCAGTGCTAACATGTATTAGATAAGGCCGGAGTTTCAACAAGGTAAGATATCTAGGCCATTCGTGCTTACCAAGAAAAGGCTTCCGCATCCACTGTGCGCGACGAACATAAACCTGGTTTAGAATATGCTCGCAGAACTGTCTGTGTTCCCCTTCAGGCCACCAAGGCGCTTCGATTTTAACGTCTCCGCCAGCGAAAGGATTTGACGTGAAGATCTGCCATTGACAACAGCCGACTGGTTTCTCAGATCCAACATCGATAACGTAGAACCAATTACTCGAAGGATCCGCAAGATATTGGTCCCAAAACCGCTGTTTCGCCTCTCGGAGCGAAGCTTCTCGATCTGCCGTTGTAAAACCTAGAACGGGGAAGACAACCTGAACGATAGGGTCGTAAGGTGAGTAGTTGGCTGCCCATATCACATCCATGACAGCATCCATCTCTTCCCTTTCCTTCACCTGCTTCAGTGTGTATTCGCTCACCGGATTTGCCGCCAAATCCTCTACAGAGCCCATGATCCAAAGCAGATGTAAGGAAGAAGAGCATCCCCCGTGGTGTCGACAACCCCCTCCCGAAGTAAACGTTCCAGATTGCCTTGCTCAGAAGTGGGTATGGATAAGTGGTGAGTACATTGCTTAGTTGACCAAGCTCGGAAAGGAAGGAGGTATATGCGCACTAGCGGCGGCATCGAGGCGGCGAATCTCGGTGGCACAAGCGGTTCCACCATGTTCAACACAGCCGTGACATCCCTCACACCTTCATCAATCGGGGAACGGACTGGGCATCGATACCGCATTCACTGTCACATCATCGGCTGCGATAATGGCTCCCGCACTCCCGCTAATGAATCCCAGTTGCGTGGTTCGAGATCGGCCTCGCCGCAATTCATCAATGGCCCGAGCGCGGCGGTAACTGGCAGCGGGGCTTGACTCTTGCATTCACTTAGAGCCTAGGGAGGGATTTGGATGGCGAATACATCTGTTATTCGACGCCGAAAAATGAATTTCTGAATTATCTCGATAGCAACATGTCACTGAATCACCAGTATCGCCGTTTAAATGAGGAAGAAAGAGCAAATACCGATGCAAATAGTCTGGGTGTGGACTGGAGTGATAGTACTCAGATCATTCCAACCCACACACGAAGTTTTATCATATTCATGTGCATCTTCCTGATCTCCATATCCGCGAACGTTCTTCTTGTTCTTGACAACGCGCGACTTAAAATCGAGGGCCGTGACTGGGGAAAGACGAAGTATAGTTAGTTACGCTATCAAATTCTGCAGGATAACACTGATTGCGTACAGGTGGAATGACCTTCGATACCCATATTCCGTTCCATTCTTTTACTGAGTACTGGAATCCGAACATTAGTCGAGAAGAGTCAGGGGCTGCTTGGGATGCTATAGATACCAACCCCATGGCAGTCGCACTTCATGATGACTATGCAAAAGAGGCCGGACTTGGACAGTCTACCCGATTTCCCTGGGACACCGAGCGAAGCATCTACTACGTCAAAGGTTTCCATGATATACACTGCCTGGTATGCTAAATATACTGTGTCTTGATTCCAGATCTAACGACTATAACAGAAACTCTTACGGAAAGCTATAGTAGCTAAACATTATGGAGAAAACCAAACTTTTTCTCTCCATCACCTCTTCCATTGCCTGGATGGACTACGACAAGATATCATCTGCACAGCAGACGACACGCCCATGCCAGCTGTAGTTGCCCATCGTGTTGGAGACGGACAAGTGCGTAGATGTCGGGACTGGAACAAATTGACAGCATGGGCGACGCGTCCAGATCGGCACGCTTGCCACGAATTTGATGATTACCGCGAAGCTACGAATACACTAGAGCTGTTCGCTCACTGCCCCCCGGATTCGCCATATCGGCCAGTTATGGAAGCCTACTTTGAGTATCATGGACATAAGGACGCTTACGAAGGGAAAGCTGAGGGGCATGAGATTGTGTTTTGATCTGCTGTTCGTTGCTTTGTCGAGAATTCGGAGTAATTGAGGCGCAATGCGTGGGAAACTCGTTTGATGTTACATGCGGGTTCTTGCAGCAGAGGATATATTGGATGCTTCATTCGAGCAATCCTACCGAGGAGATCGCCTGTTTGCACGGAAGACACCCTAATTGCATACGAATCAATATCAACCTTTCCTTAAAAGGTCGCGTCCCAGAACTGTCGGTATTTGATATTCCAACTGTTACATCCACGATAACCTATGCGATGCAAGTCTTGCCACTCTAAGCCAATCTTGGATCCGTCGTTTCCATTGTGGCTTCCACCACCCTACGTAAAAGCTATTCGAACCCACCAAGAATGAAGTGACCTTCACCGCTACTGTCGAATAGGGGAATTTTGTTCGTCCCTGCCTGGATGGAGTTGTCGTTGGGTAACCAAGGCATCCGCGAAGGTCTGCCTGAGTCATAGCTGTGACCTTGTGACCCTATATGAGGTATCGCTCGTTCATAAGCAATGAAAGCCAGAGGAGGATCATTATGACAGATGTGGACTCAATTTGAAAAGGTATTTATTCAACATATCGTCACTTAGTCTGTGTTTGTCTGATCACAGGTAAACATACACTCTTTACTTCCTCCGCAATTACAGTGAGTTCTTATATCCCAAGTCTGAGATTTTTATCTAACATACGCTCGTCGGAACATCTTGAAAATATCTAATGATGATATTTCTCGGTTTTCTCCTCTCAGCCGGCGTGATGGCTGCACCTACCCCCCCAATCATCAAGATCGATGCCATCCAACCCATCCAAGTGGACCGACGCGCAAACCCAGAATTCTTGAGCAAAATTGAACCTTTTCGCGTCGATGGTCGCTCTACTCCCACCATCTATGCCGTTATAGACGACCCGACACGTGTCGACAAACGGGATATTTAGTCTTGTAATTAGGGACAGCGAATTCGACATCAGAGTCAAGCGGTTAGAGGATTCACTATCATCTTTTTACAACGATCAACTACCACGATGAGTCGTAGCGCTAGATCTTTCATATCTTTTTGTTGGAAGTATGGGTGGCAAAAGGGTACTGTGCCGCGCTGTCGATTAGTCCACCGAACTTCAATCTATTATCGACTATCATCGCTCACACGTTTTTCACACTTCTTTATTTAGAACGACTAGAGCAACTGATGGGCGAGTGAGTGAATACAAATCAAATCCGCGTTACCTGAACTGCCGGCTTTCCCGCGATTCACATGGCACATGTATGTTCCAGACCGCATCCCATAACGGTTACGTAGGTCCCTCAAGACGAAATTGGTCACCATGTCACGACATTGTAACTGTGTTACCACTCTCTTTCAATCTTTTCCAATGCAAAGCTTGTACCACAGGTCACAAGTCTTGTGCCACGTCGAAGTCTTGACCGCCTGACGCCGAGTGCTGAATCTCCGGCTGTCTTGGAGATGAACACAAAGAACCAAGTAAGGAAGAATGCCTCGGCTGAAATCAAGGCAAAAGATGAAATGTGTTCATCGATTCGCTTCGCTTCACCGAGGTCAACCTAGCTGGCAAATGTACCACCATGACAGTGCGAGCCATTCCACCGATGTGATCCTCAACGTAGCACCCAATTCTCTACAAGCTAAGAAATGAAGCTTGCAACCCTATAGTCTCTTCCTTGCATGCTAACTCAAGCTGCTCGTCCATCGTTGCTCCTCGTAATCATCATATGCGCAACACAAACTACGTGTGCAAATCGCACCAACCCCAATAGTACGGTAACAAGGGTTGACAGAAAATCCCAAACGACGTGACTTTCCCACATCCACCCTGAGAGCGATTGTCCCTCTAGTCAACCAAGTTGGAAACACAAAAGTTTTCGACCAAACGCACACACTTGCCCTACGTCTGTATGTCGCGCTACGAACAACGCACATCTAATCACATCTACACATGTAATACGCGTCACATACGCTCTTAATATTCATCACTCACTTTGAATTTTAGCCTGCACATTTATGTTTCTTGTCCGAGTCCTCTGATCTCGGTTTTCCCTTTTGCTGTCTTTTTTCCACACTCACGGCCGGGCGGCACACGTTTGCATGTACTCACTCAGTCCTACCGCATACTACAATGCTAGTGCTATGGTTGTCCTCGAGAAAATGACTCAGGGGTATACCTCTTCTTATGATTCAAAGACTCCGAGTATTTTTGCGCGCCATCCTGGCTCCGCGCGTGACGTGGGCCCGTTTTTGAACGTAGTGATTTGGGTTCTACTTATTACTGAGGCCTTGGCTGTGGTGACGAGGCTGGTGACTAAGAGGCGTTGAAAAGGAGGATCGATGTTGATGATGCTTTTGTGGTTGCTGCTTTGGTAAGACGAGACTTTGCTTTTGTCGATGGGTAGTTGGTGTTGGGGAGTTTTGGAGTGGGAACATTGTGGTTCGGATTCGTGTGCTGACTTTTGGCTGTGGGAAAGATTTCCAGTATAGGGTCGGGCATTGCGGTTACTGTGCAAGTGGAAAACGGACTCGGACGGGATATAGCAATGTTGACCGATGGCCAAATCGTGGCGTACGAAAAGGTATGTCATATCTGTTAATAAGACTGTTGCTTTTTGGTTTATTCTTTTCTAACCCTGGCCATCCATTGTCTCAATTTCCATTATTAGAAGGTAGTTTTCCTACGTATGTACTGATGCTGGGCCACGTAGGCCGAATATGCAAATAAGCTGCTCTACATCGCCACTCTAGCGCTCGCCAAGCTGTCCATCATCTCACTTCTTATGATTCTCACTGCTTCTGAATTGCATAGAATACTAGGGATTGTACTGACGGCTCTGATCGCGTTGTGGGGAATTGTGTCGGAATTTGTTGCTGCATTTCAATGTGGTGCGGTGCAGCCATGGCATTTTATCGAAGTAGAGAGTCGATGTATCGGTATGGTATGTTCTAAGAATCTCCTCATGGTGGAATGATAGGATTTGGGGGTAGAATATGGGGAGTTGTGTCGTGCTGACGAGTTGTAATAGCTGGCATTCTGGCGCAGTGTTGGCACCATGAACATAGCTACGGATCTCTGTCTAATCATGTTCCCTGTTCATGTCATCCGCACGCTGCAGATGAGTTTGGGAAAGAAGATCACGATTCTGGGGTTCTTTGGTGCGCGTTCACTGTACGTTTATTCACTTCCGCCAACACAGCCTCCTTAACTCGTGTCTAATACTTTTCTTTTCTAGTGATATAGTAGCAACGGCGATACACATGTCTTATGTACCCGCCTTCGAATCACCAAACCCGACCCGAGACCTGTGGAAATGGACACTCCTCGCTCAGATAATCGAATGCATCACTATTCTCACTTCATGTGTCCCATATCTACGACCACTTCTGGAATCCCTTCCCTCAGGCCTATACGGTGCGGACGAACTTCGTCGACGCGGTACATCTTCCGAGCTAGGATACTCGCGCAACAAGAGTAAAGACGATTCGTACAAACTCAGTTCGACAAAATCATTCGCCAATTCACCCGAGAAGCGAGCGAAGGATAGTCGTGTAGGTGAAGGAGGCATAAAAAGGTTTCTTCCTATGCTGAGTGAGGATACTAATCACATGAATTCGGCAACTGGGCTGCCTGGTGGCCCGAAGCGGTCGGATGGAGAGACGGGGGTGGAGATTTCGGCACTGAAGAATGAGATGGATGTTGGGCGGTGGGAAACTGGTAGTACCGGTAGTCAAGCAAAGATTGTGAAGACTACAGTAATGAGTGCGGAGTGGGAGGAGAGGAAAAGTAGAGATAGGAGGTCCGAAGGAGACGATTGGGATAGTACTGGACTTGCGAAGCGATCAGATAACAGACTTTAGCTCCCTACTTTGTGAGTTAGGAGATAATATTACAACATTGAACAGTGGGTAATGGAAAATACTACACCATTCAACTGACTTCAATCGTTCACTTTTCATTTTCATCTTCATTTTACAGTTTCCTTAGAGCTTGAACGACTTGTTAGCCAAGGGCTGGATGACACTTCAAAACGAGCTATTTGCGCCCAGCGACTCAGCCTCCACTTTTGGCAATCTATGAACCATATGTAGGCGTCTAAAAGAGATCTTTCTGGCGGCGAAGAGCGAAAGAGTTTGCGGAAACTCAACGCTTCCGCGCCACAATATATGTAAAGCAATGGCGAAATCGCCAATCCCTGATGACTTTTCTGAATGAAACCGTACCGTCAACTAGAGAAAAGTAAACGGAATGCGGTCGCGGTACTCCGTAGAGTAAGCGCATCCCTAACGTAGGCGTTTGGTGGAAGGGGGCGTTGTCTCTGATGATGTGTCAATGTACTTTGCAGAGACGTGGTGTTGATGATCGACTTCAGGGAGGGTGGAATTCACATTGCGCGCTTTGCCTTGTTCGGCCTAGTTAGATAGTTACATAGTATCGAACCATCATTCTCAACCTCCTCATTCCTCTGCAAGCCCTAAGATTTTGACCTTCCACTTGGAGCAACTGTATGCGGAGATATCTCTATTCCTCTACCTGTATGACCGTCTTACCGCGGGGGTTCAGTTCTAGCAAATTTCCACCCTAGCACACGTTCAACAACCCCAGCTCCGTGCAACGCGCTTCCAGACCACGATGCTTAGTTTTCATCAATCTAGATGGTTTACGAGCAATCGTCCTCGTTTGTGTCTTTCGTGGCGAACAGCATGATACAGAAGCGCGATGCAGCTGGTTATGCTCATCTAACTTTATTCAACTCCCGAACTATGGTGAAAGTATCCGATTCGCGGCCCAGTTTACAACGCACAAGAAACAGCAAGGGATATCCTCCGACGCATGCCACCGCAAGGTGCAGCTCTAACACAGGACCAGCGGTGCAACCCCATCGGGCGACTTAGCGCACATTCACACGCTACTATCCGGGTCTCAAAACGCAGTACAACATGTCAGTCTGTTACCTGTCGTGCCTGTCATCTGCAGATAGCCTAAGTTTTGCACTCAATTGCGGAACGCCGGTTCATGTCTAGCCGTGCCAGATGTGTTATCTCTCTTTCTGGTGCTCATGATGCCATAGGGCTGGCTGTTGGTTCGCTTTTAAAGTTGTCGCTATCGGTACTTATGACGCGCATTGGGTCTAAGAAGCAGAGTATCGCCACGGTCGACTTCCATTGCATTTGCATATGTGTGTGTGTATGTGTACGTGTGTCGTTCCACACGCTAGACTCATATCGTGTCTTTTCTAGTCTACCCTATCGGACGGCGTGACCCTATCAGTAAACTCCTACTCCCTTTAAAAGGTCATCGTTTAGAGCCGTACTAGAGTTTATCCATCTTTTCACGCATTGGTTGAAGTTCTCTAACATGGAGAAAACCGTCGCTCTTCAAAATTTTGACGATGACTTTCGACAGAGAGCGAAGAGTTCCGTTTCGGACGCGAAGGGGGTTAATGGCTTTGATCGCGACAAGTATGAGCTTGCGCGGGTAGGAAAAGAGCAAGTTCTGAAGGTAGGTGAACAAGCATTATTATTCAAGAGGACCTAGAATACTGACATCAACAGCGACGCTTCGGACTTGTTTCCATGACTGGTCTTTCCTGCGGTCTCATGTGCACTTGGGAGAGCATATTAGTGTACGAATTCCACGTCTCGTTTCTCAAAACTCAATCTAATCCGACATAGAGCCTTCTCTATAGGCTTTCAAAAGTAAGCACTGTCACTACACAAGTTGAACACGCGAAAACTGATACAAATAATCAGTGGTGGTCCCGCAGGCTTGATATACGGATTTATAATTGTTTGGCTAGGAAATATATCCGTGTTCATGGCCATCGGCGAACTGTCAAGTGCGATGCCCACGGCGGGTGGACAATACCACTGGGTTTCATTACTAGCACCACGCTCAAGTAAAAAGTTCCTCAGCTACCTCACTGGTACTCCTCTTCTATCTTACATAACATACAAGACTGTTTTCTAACAATGAGTAATAGGTTGGCTTACGGTTATCGGCTGGATCGCCGCATTGACAGCTGTCTGCTTCATCGTCGCCGATATAACGTTGAACCTGGTCAGTCTGAATATACCAGATTACAAGCGGGAGCTGTGGCATGGAACACTTGTCCTGTTGGGAACACTACTGCTGTGTGTGTTCATCAACATTTTCATCAGCGGCGCGCTGCCTGCCATCGAAGTGATTGTATTGATCATTCATGTCCTGGGATTCTTTGGCATTTTGATACCGCTGGTCTATTTGACGCCGTCGCATCGCTCGGCCAAGGAAATATTCACGACATTCTACAATATAGGAGGATGGCCGAGTAAGACTTTAGCCTTCTTTATCGGGTTACAGGGGAACGCACTCGCATTCGTGGGTACGGACTCCGCCGTCCATGTGAGGATCTACTGTCAACGTTTTTGAGGATATGCCGCTGATGTAGTTTTCAGATGTCTGAAGAAGTAAAAAATGCTAGCGTCGATGTGGCTCGCTCGATGCTGCTCAGTCTTGCCATCAACGGGTGTCTCGCTCTCGGCATGCTCTGCGCTGTTCTCTTCAGCGCGCCGGACATCATGGCATTGCTTGAAGAAGACACACCCATCCCAGCCTTCATGCGCATATTTGCCCACGCCACAGGCTCGAACCTCGGAGCTACAATCATGACGAGTATAATCATTGCGCTCGAATTCTGCAGTGCGATGGGCTGTCTAGCTGCTGCTTCGCGCATGACGTGGTCCTTTGCGAGAGATCGCGGACTCCCGTTCGCAAGAGCACTAAGTGTGGTAAGTCGAGTGTACATTCAATTCACGCAAAAAAGAACAGCAGGCTGATTCAATTAGATCGACAAACGCACCACTATCCCCGTGGTAGCAATCATCGTAGTAACCACCTGCTCCGCTCTCCTTTCTCTAATCAACATCGGCAACAACGCCGCCTTCAACGGCACAATCTCACTTGTTCTCGAAGGGTTCTACATTTCCTACCTTCTAGCCCTAGGACTCCTACTCTGGCGACGCATCCGCGGAGACATGTATACCCCCAGCATCTCGCCCACAGCCTTCTCCTCCAGTACCGCATTCTACGACGAAAGCTACGATCGCAGCTTGATATGGGGGCCCTGGCGCATTAATGGGATATGGGGAACGCTTAATAATATGGTCGCTTGTTGCTATTTGACGCTGATGGTGTTTTTCAGCTGCTGGCCTAATTTTTTCCGCATCGAGGATTTGAGCTTGATGAATTGGGCTGTGGTTGTTACTGCGGCTGTGACGGGGTTCAGTGTCGTATACTATTTTGTTTATGCGAGGAGGATTTATACGGGACCGGTGGTGGAAGTTAATCCGCATGCGCTTTAGAACTAGAGTTATAGATGGGGCTGCCGACTGAGCTCGAGGTACCCGAAGACACCATGAATACATTGGTTTCGGAATTTCTTTTTCCATTGTTATATGGACTAGACTTTTCGCTTGGGAAAACAAAAAGGGCACTTTCTTGCTTTGGAATTGTCGAAATTTGGGTCTAGAGTTGGGAAGAGTCAAACTTAACTGGCTCAGAGCGGAGTCGTAGCCCATTTCCTCAAACATAACATTACGTTGATCATGAACGGATACTTAAGACATATGCACGGTAATCTATGGGATGACCATTCGAGTAATATAATCAGATAGTTAACTACGGCTTGAAGCTCCTCAAATAATCCTATCCTTTTGGTTGCCTTTTGGGGAGTCTGGAGCATCATGGTAGGTAGCGCGCTCGTCGAAATCCTTAAAGGTTGTTCGAAAGAACCAGTAGTAGTTGAAGAGACCCGCGTAGTACTCCGGATTCATTTTGGAGACAGCGACATTGTATAACTAGCCAAGCCTTGGCTCGATAGCCGAATTGCTAGTTGGTGAGGAAGAGGTTGACGGGTGGGGGCGTTGCATCTTCTATCGCCCCTAAAATGGGGGCTAAAAAGAAGCATTTAACGTTGAACAAGAGTAGAAAAAGAAATAATATACCCTGTATCAGAGTATTGTCCCCCGCTAATGTAGGATGAATAGCTTGAGAGAATGCATCTTAGTTTTGGGGAAATGCTGCAGGCGTGGAGCATTGGATATATTGTAAAGTAGGGAGATCGTCTCTACCTCTAACTAAATACGACATTACGAAACTCACACATACGTATATTTGTCTAACACCGTCCGATTTGATTTTTTTGTAACGATGAAATATAGTAGCTGTACATGATGAGCGCAGCCTGTATATCTGCACAGTAGCCTTTTGCTCCCCCCTACATTAAAGATTTCGTTCCTCCACACATATCAACGACCATGTGGCAGCCTGTATTTACAACTTCAATCCCAGTAGATACAATGACTCTTCCAGCTCGGGTGCCTAGCGCATCGAAAATCCTTCTGGTGCAAGGACCACCTTTGGAAACTGTACGATACCAACAACGCGATGTACGCTGACACCGGACATCCGACACCGGAAATCACTTTATTCCTAACAGGCAACAAAGAGTTGTAAAAGAAATGGTCTCTATATCTCACTAAACTCATTGCCTTATCGATCCGGACAGAGCTGATAGTCCGGAAATAACAACTCCTCTAGTATCCGGTCGTGACCGTCCATTTGTCAGCTTCAACTCTATAAAACCCGTGAAGAATCATCAATCTGTCTACTTCTCTATTCGATATATATACATCATGGCTCAGACAGAAATCATCCTCTTCCGTGGTACCGACGAACCAAATCATCTAGTTTGGTCGCCTTTCGGTATAGCAACTTTCCCTTCCCAGTATCTTTTGAACCCTAGAACATATACCAACTGACAAATAAAGTCTCCAAAGTCGAGTTCCGCCTCCGTACCTCAAATACAACCTACAAGCGCGGCGTCGGTTCTGCCGCTTCAGGGCCCAGAGGCAAAATTCCCTATGTAGACGTCACCGCGCCTGGCCAACCTACCGCACATCTCGCCGACTCTTCCCTCATCATAAAAGCCCTGATCGAGTCTAAACTTATCCAAGATGTGAATGCCGCTTTGAGCCCTGCACAAAAGGGAATCGATCTTGCCATCCGCACGCTCTTTGAGGAGAAGCTGTACTTTCTGCAAGCCTACGAACGCTGGATCACCAATCACGAAGCCATGCGCGATCATGTGTTTGCTGCCGTCCCGTTGCCGCAGCGGCTTGCATTAGGAGAACGCGCCAAAGGCGAAATTCTAAAGAAGCTCGATCTGCAGGGCTCAGGACGTTTGACAGAGCCCGAGAGACGTGCTGCTATCAGGGAGGTCTGGGAGGGATTGAGCGGCTTGTTGGAAGCTTCAAAGGCAAATGTGAGCGATGGGGGCGTGTTCTGGGTACTTGGCGGCACAGAGCAGAGTGAGGCCGATGCCACAGTTTTCGGCTTTGCGGCCAGTGTCTTGATCAGCGATTCCGGGCCAGAGAGCACTAATATGGTGAGAAACGAATTTCCTGTTATTGTGGAGTACATGAAAAGGATTTGGGGGGTATGGTTTACGGATTGTTTGCCGCCAGTCTGGTGAGAGAGGGAAAATGTATAATGAATATCTGTCTGTTCATGACTTTACGCACGTCAAATTGGATGGGTTTCCGTTGTGTGTTAGACAGAGTGACGTAACTCGTTGATTCGCGACTTCTCCAATCGCCCTCAAGTGGAGATATCACTCCTTTCCGATTCTATCAGCAGAAACTTCCTAACAAAAACAACTCTCCTATCTCAAATACTTCAACAAAGAGTCGAGAAAACATGAACGTTCACGCTGTGAACTTCGCCCTCTTCCTGCTGTCCATCTTCGTCCACATCTCCTCGCTGGACGTTAACGACGAACATACCTTCCACCTTGCCGCGTCCACCCACAACGTCGAGCCTAACCCGTCAGCTGTGAGGCACGACATATGTCCTATAGAATGTGAGCAGGAGTGGATCAATTGCCTTCAGGTAAGCCATTTGATCTCTCTCTTTTGCTATATAACACAGCAGGCACGCAGCTTTTACGACGAGAGACGTGCTTTTACTTTATTATGAGTGATACAAGTGGCGAGAAAGCTAAACTGGGAGAAATAGAACATATGCTGGCTTTACCGTTATACATGTCCCAGGATTTGCATGTGCAGGGTCTGCGAGACGATGAGCAATGTAAGCACTTCCACCCTGTCTGAATGGGATTAGGCATCGTATGAATGAGAAGAAAATTGATTTCAAGACCTGATTTGTGGGAACAGAAGTGCTCGGCCTGTCAGTGGTGTTAATTGAGCGAAGATGCCTAACTAATATCACCGGACCATGGACGACGAAACGGCAGCAATTGCCCGATGGTTCGCGACATATCTAATGACTGGCTACTTTGGAGTCACGTACGCTTACGAAGTAGACTAGTAATTGTCTTTCTCTGATACTCGAAGGGTAGGTGTTTTGAAGGGGCAGCACATCTATTCCAACCTCTTCACCCCTTCCCATGAATGCCGCGAGAACAAATCAGACGAATCCAATCCAAATTAATTCATATCTATTCCACGGTACTCTAAGCGAAAAAAAATCACGCGTCATTATAGAGCAAAACATTTCACCCAACTAAAACACATTCCCATCCAAACATTTACCTGCACCTTAAACCCACTTAACATACAACCCACTGCCCGCCCCATTCCCCCACTCTACGCCAACATCCCACTTGGCGACCACTTCCCACGCATAAGTGCCCTTCGCGGGACAATCAAAACTCTCCAACTTCCTCGGGTAGTCATCAACGGCAGCATCACCCGGCTTCACAAGCTTGAGATTACCATAGTGATCATTGCGCTGGTTCCCAGGCGGACCCCAGGATGCAACACTGTATTGCGGTGGAATTGAGTTGGTAGAAAAAACCTATAAGGCACGTTAACAAAAAGCATCATACCAGAACTTGTCAAAATGGAATAGGCGCAGTATGTAGTTACTAAGAGTGACAGAAACAATGCACTTGGATGTGAAAAGTGGATTACGTACTTGTAAAACTTGAGAAGATGCGGGGCTGATGAACTTCGCCGCATTATCAGCGCCATCAAGGTAGAAATGAAGCGAGCATTTCTTCCCCGTGAGGCTGGCGGGGATGTAGAAGGTGTTGATCGTAGATGTTGTTTGGGCGAATGACGCTTTCCCGAGGGGAGGCTGATAGGTCAGAGCGCCGGTGTTGATGTTGTAGACGGAGATGTAGGCTGGGGTGATGATGTTGGAGGTAGAAGGGAAGCGTGGGGCGAGCGATGTTGGAGCTGCGGAGGAGACGGTTGCGAGGGCGGTGAGGATAAGGGTTGGAATATACATTATGAAGATATTGGAATATTTATTAGGAGAGAAAGATTCCAGGATTCAGCGACGAATTTTTGGAAAGGGTAGGTGTTTGTGCTAAAGAGGGATGAGATCGGCGTGTAATTGTATATTTTCGCGTCCGTCTCGTAGTCTTTTATACTTCATTTCCCAACACAGCCTTGCTTCGAAATCTCCATGCAGAGAACTTCTATTCATCTCTTCCCCTCCCTCTTCCATCGTACTTTCACAGCCTAACTCCTAGCTCTTGCGCCATCCCTCTCCCATTCGTATCCTAAGACATAGGTGATTGCGCTCTTTCGACCGACTCGTATCGATATGTCTTTCTGTTAGCAAATAGATACCCCATCGGTGTGCCTTTGCATATGATGGAGGCTATTTGCAGCTGGTACTGTGGAGGCTCAGTCGAATCTCGTGACTTTACGTTCTCGCATTTTGGTCAGCTCCAGCACCGGTCGTTGTATCGTGCAAAACATCACGAATAATGTCTTGGGCCATATACGCTATCCGCCTAGGTATTTTGTAAGAGTGGCGCTGCTCTAAATGGTGGAGTGAGCTGCGCTGCGGCTGGGAGATGAATTATACGCAGCAGAACAGTATCGATAATACAGCAGAGTCCAGAAATAGAGTGCGCGTGGACTTTTTGGACCATCATCTAGTGCCCGCGTTTGAGAATAGATCTCGACCAGCGTGCATATTGAAACGTTTTGTCGAGGTAGTATTCCTGTGTGGTGCGGGTGCAGCAAGGCGTATGTCGAGAGCTGAGCGTTCGCAACTTAACCAGCACGCTCGGCAGCTGGACTGACTGGCTTCGACGCAATACGAACCTCGAGACTATTGATCTCAGCCGCATATTATGCTAAAACAGTTGCTACTATTCCTGTAAATATGAGTACATGATATGATGACGTGCAGAATCTCATGCGTGTTGAATTTTTGGTGGGACGTTTTGTTGATGAAGTGACAGTCGTTGAAGAAAAGACGAGATGATTAAGGATGTTGGACGTGAAGGTCAAGGTGAATTGTGATCCTTGTGTCACTTTAATGTCATGCTAGGAGATTTGAAAGGTGAAAATTGAAGTGCGAGGATAGACCGGCCTGAATAGTAGGATGGAGGTGATTTTACAATAGTAAAGAACTTGATAGTGAGTAGATGTATAGATGTAAGTGAGTGTGTGAGTTTACTTGCGAGTGGAATACACGAAAACAGAGGAAGAAGAGAGATAACTAACAGTGATAGTTTCAGTGTGAGCCGGAAATGAGGTTTTGCTCAAGTACTACGTAGTCCCGCAGGTGTTGGACCCGTGACCAACAGGTGGCCAGCATGTTAGAAGTAAATATGACTAAAGAGACGATAGAGATGTACTAAAATGTACGCAACCGTAATACTGGGTACGGGACGGGACCGACTCCTCTTTTTCCGAGCCGTATATTTCCTGGAGCAAGCGAAGATTCCAGGAGGAGAATCACGGGGACCTTGAGAATTTACATACTCCGTATAACTACACAAACGGTTTACGAAGTACGTCCGTTGCAGCCGTACGACCCGCCAATGCGGAATGACATCACGCTAAGAGCTTATATAAGCGGGTCGGCGGGGAAGCCGTTCGCGTCCCAACAGTTCCTCACGTGACATGACGAGTTCTTCGTAACACTTCCTTGTAATTATAGAGAACCAACAATTAGAACGCAGCTAACCATAAAGCACGAAGATCGTGTCCCTGTTTGTCTCCTGCTGCTCATATTTGAGCGCAAGCCAAGATGACAGTCTCCGATTGTTGGCCAGCCACCTACGTTAAGTACGTAACAAACGCTTCCTTTGTACGAGCATCGGCGGTAAGTAAACAGATTAATGGCATCGACAACATATAAGGTTGTCCTGTGCGCTACTTGCCATCGAGTGCGACATTGTCATTGCCCTCTCGAGTCATCATGAGGTTATCACAATTCTCCTGTATGGTTCCATTGCTGGCTGCTCTGCCATTGGTATCAGCTTTGTATGAAAATGGATCCTTAATTGCACCCTGTGACTCGCCCATCTACTGCTACGGAGATCTCTTGCGCGAAATCGAGTTGGCTCGCCCATTCTCGGATTCGAAGCTGTTTGTGGATCTGTGAGTGGACCTTTAGTCGCGCGGAGAGGGGGCGACGGCTAAATGAATTGTAGACCGACCACGCGTCCTGTGAACGAAGTCATCGCAGCCTTCAACCAGCTGGAGAAACCAATCCGGAATAATACAGCCCTGAACAACTTTCTTTCGCAATACTTTGGTCAAGCCGGCAGCGAGTTGGAAGGGATCCCTGTCAGCCAGCTAGAGACACAACCCGACTTTCTCGAGGCCGTAAAAAGCCCTGTTGTCGCCGAATTCGTACAGAAGGTCGTTGACATTTGGCCTGACTTGACGAGACGTTATGTCGGCGCGAGCAGCAACTGCACAGAATGCGTCAACTCTTTCTTACCCCTCAACCGCACGTTTGTCGTCGCTGGAGGACGCTTTCGGGAACCTTACTACTGGGACTCATTCTGGATCATCGAGGGGCTCCTGCGAACCAAAGGATCTTTTACTCAGATTGCGGAGAACATAATCGAAAACTTCTTGGATTTTGTCGAGGACTTTGGCTTCGTACCAAATGGTGCACGGAAGTACTACCTGAACCGGTCGCAACCGCCGGTCCTTGCTCAGATGGTCCGCGTGTATGTAGAGTATACACAAGACTACACTTTACTAGAGCGAGCATTGCCATTGCTAGAGGCTGAACATAACTTCTGGATGAACAATCGAACCGTCACTCTTAATCGCGCTGGGAGGAATTATAGCTTGGTAAGTACCATGTCACCCAATAAAATTAATCTTATACTTATCATCTCCAGAGCCACTACGCCGTTGTCAATACGCAACCCCGTCCAGAGTCGTACTATGAAGACTATGTGACGGCCAGTAACGAATCATACTACAATGAGGAAGGCAAGATCTTCAATGCCACCCAGTCTCTCAATGACACTCAAAAAGCACGACTTTATGCAAACCTCGCCTCTGGAGCTGAGAGTGGATGGGACTACTCCTCAAGATGGCTTGCCAATACCAACGATGCTGCTTCCGATACATTTTTCCCACTTCGCTCGCTGAAAGTAATCGACACCATCCCAGTCGACCTGAATTCCATCCTTTACTACAACGAAATCACAATCGCAGACTTTCACCGCCGCGGAGGAAACTACTCGGCTGCCAAAGCATGGGCTGATCGTGCAACCCAACGCAGTGAAGCAATGACTGCTCTCCTGTGGGACGCTGAACACTTCTCATACTTCGATTACAACATGACATCCGGAGCTAAGAACATCTACGTCGTAGCGGATAACACCACAGTCGTGGATGATCTTCTTGGCGCACCCGCTGGCCAACAAGTCCTCTTCAACCCAGCCCAACTCTATCCGTTCTGGACAGGCGCGGCGCCCGCATCCATCAAGAACGATCCTTCGGCTGTACGTCGTGCTTACGCACGCATTGAAGAGCTACTCGACAGTCGTCCCGGCGCCATTGCAGCGTCGAACCTTCAAACAGGTGAACAATGGGACGAG
The DNA here is from genome assembly GCA_022560085.1 of Helminthosporium solani. NCBI lineage: Eukaryota > Fungi > Ascomycota > Dothideomycetes > Pleosporales > Massarinaceae > Helminthosporium > Helminthosporium solani. The sequence continues at coordinate 137,791 of JAFISD010000026.1, read as the reverse complement.
CCCAACGTCTGGCCTCCGCTCGAATACATCATCATCCAAGGCCTCCTCAACACACCTCTCGATTCTGACACTGCAGCCGACAACAAAACCAACGCAGACTACGTCTGGACGCAAGACCTCGCTTTGCGGCTCTCACAACGCTATCTCGACTCCACATTCTGCACTTGGCGCGTGACTGGAGGTTCAACCTCCCAGTTCCCAAAACTGCAGAATGCTCAAGGAAACGGAACAATGTTTGAGAAATACTCTGACGAAAGCACGAATGAGAGAGGGGGTGGTGGCGAGTATACCGTTGTTGAAGGCTTTGGGTGGACGAATGGAGTGTTGATTTGGGCTGCAGATATTTTTGGCGCGCAGTTGAAGACGCCGGATTGTGGGAACATTAGCGCGGTGGAAATTCCGGGAGAGGGGAAGACGAAGAAGAAGAAGCGGAGTGCGGTCGAGCTGCATAAGAGGGATGCAGCATGGGTGAAAGACTTTTATTGACATGCCTAGTCCATAATGATGGGCGGAAGATAACGGGTCGAAACTTCTCGGTTAGGTACGTGAAGATAGGATAAAATAATTTTCAATTGCAAAAGTAATTTGGTGGTGAAGTAACATGTGAAGGAAGCATCGGATATGTTTGCCTGAAGTGTAGAAGATCTGGAAAGAAGGCATTGGATCGCTGAAGCATGCCAGTTGATAACTTGTGTGCTGTGTAATTGCTGATAAATTTCACGGGCGTGTATTCCGGCGTTACTGATCTACTTTTCGCAGGGCTTCCAACCTTCATCTCGAAACTACTGGAGATAGATTTGCGAGAAAATTGCGGGGCTTCCTTGCTAAAAGTTTGGGGCTCTTCGCTGCGATCACGGCGATTTTCTAGAAAGGATATATATCGCAATTCAGGAGGTAGGAGCATGTCAACTGTCAGCCTACACTCTTTATCAATCACTGACGTCTTATCAGAAACTAACCAGAGAAAAGAGCCATCTATCTAGAGTATGTGGGTATCTATCTACTAGTGAGAAAAGTCATATATCATACCATCGAAAGGATCACCGAAGGATGGAAGGATTCGGAGTCACCCGAACAACGCTCTGGCTCACAGAAAAGGCAGATATTTCCCTTGGCAAACCCTCATTCAATTCACCTGATCCAAAATTGTCTATACGATACTTCATTCAGCAAAATAGTACAGTTTTTATCTCTTGTAATTTATACGATTTTTGGTCGTCTACTTCTTCCTCTTGGCTCTACATATTGCTCCGATTGCGAGTCACCCACCCCTAGAGTACATCATTCTTCTCTTCGCCGCACTTGAGACCGCCAACACTATTATTTCAATCGGCGCTCTCTATTAAGGCCTCTTTTGAAAGAACAGGCAAACAGACTGAGAGAGAGAGGGAGAGGACAGCGAAGGGAAGTGGGGGCTGGAGATCGGCAACTAGTTAGTCTGACCAGGCACTCCAGGGTATGTGGATGATTTAGTATCTATTGTTAGTGCCTGGAAGCTCTTGGACGCCCTACTGTGTATTTCATACCTTGATAACAATGAACCACAAGCAAAAGACAAGTAGATACATAGGGAAAGAAATATACCTTGGATTCTTTGTAAGAAGCTTTGACTACGTTCAAAGTTCTGTGCACCTCGTTCTGAAAAATGCCGCATCCATTAACTAACCTCGGTAGATACAGTTACCTTCCTCGACTATTAACGAAACCTTCTCGTCCTGTCAGGACGTTCTACCTTTCCATCAGCTTCTTCGAATGTGATCAGAGCGCTCGCAAGGTCTTCTTCATATGGTACCTAATGCGATTCAAGGAACGAGTTCTTGACTTGCTGTCTCCCACTAACTTGGTCCTACTCACATCTTCAAAGTCTCGGGCGGACTCCATAGCATGTATACTCTACGGAGTAGAACACTGAGGATCGATCGTGCTGAGGGCTCATCGTGATTTGTAATGTTACTTCAAAAGGCACTTGAACTCAGTCAGGTTGAACCATGGCGCTTCCGGCTTCCGCGGGCGGGGCGGTCCGTATGCAGCGCGCAAGGCGCGATAGATTACACGGCGTCTAGCTGCCTCTACTGGTGACTGACCAGAAGATCGACGATGCCCTGCCTTACTCTGTCTTAAAAGCCGACGCCTGTTACATCGGAAGAATCCTACGTGAAAAGGGCTGGCAAATCACAGGAGGATAAGAGCAGAAATCTTCAGACACAAAGGAGAGAAGAAAGCGGAAATAAGCAAGGAGATGGTGTGAGCGGCGTGCGAGCCGCGTCAAGATTTTTAATGTGGGGATCTCCCGATCGATATCTAGTTAGATAGATATTATGATAGTTAGCTGCAACACGTGTTTTCTACACCGTCCGCCGAGAAGGGACCGTTCGGTACTCCGACCTCATGCCGAAAAAATCTGCAACAACAAACCATTACCCACTCTCCGGCGAAGTACGGCTTCTACTGACGACTCGAAATGCAGAATACTCACAAAACTGGGCGGTAGGAAGATGACTGAATATCACCAGCGAGATGGCTTGTGGCATGCAGACAGTGGTCAGCGGTGGGTTCTAGGTCTCTGGTAATAGTCTCTCCATGTATAATATAGTACGGAGTACACAAAAGCGCGATTTCCAATGGTATTGGAGACCACAAAAATTAGTCAGGCGCAACCAAGGTACTGCACATGTTTTTGCATCGGCCCACATGAGTCTCGCCAGACGTTCAACAAACCACCGTTACAATAGCTAGCCCAACTTTTCTTGAATGGAGCTTTTCGACTATGTGTCTCCCACATCGGCCGAAGCTTCAGAGAACTTCACCTCACGTGTGGCGTAGTACCTACCGGCTTTCCCCAACAACGTCACTAGTCGAACCTCTCGTAGTCTCCGCATCATCATCCCATCGCCCAAATCCGCTCAGCTAATCATTCCCAGGTCACATACTTATATCGTCTTCCACCCGCTCATTCTTCACTTCCCCCATCATTTACTCATACATCAACAACTCAACTTGAATACGAGTTCAACTCGACAATACTCTTTACATGAAGTTCTTCAACAGAGGTGACACCCAAAGGGTGAACGAGAATGGCACGCTCGAGAAGCCCCCCCAAGATATACCTCAAGGGAGAGTGCCCGCTATTGCTGTGATTCTCGGAGTTACTGCCAGTATTGGTGGTTTCATGTTTGGATACGAGTCTGGTCAGATCTCCGGGTTTCTCGAAATGACTGACTTCATCGAACGGTTTGGAGATAAAGGCGAGTTTTCTGCTGTTCGACAGGGTACCATTGTTGGTATGCTTGCGTTAGTACCATTCAAATCTTGCTCAAAGAATGAAATCCTAACAATTTTCAGCGTCGGCACGCTTTTCGGTTGCTTGGGTTCAGCGCCCCTTGCTGATACTTTCGGACGACGCGCCACAATCTCCATGTCTGCTTTCTTCTACATCGTCGGTGTCATCATCGAAATCACCAGCAAGCATGTGTGGGCCCAATTCGCCATGGGTCGCTTCGCCGCTGGTCTGGGTATCGGCTCTCTTTCCACCGTCGTTCCTATGTACCAATCAGAATCGATTCCCAAGCGTATTCGTGGCGCCGCCATTGCTTCATATCAACTGTTCATCACGTTAGGTATCTGGACTGCCTACATGATCAACTTCGGTACCTCGGACAGTTACAAAAACAGCGCCCAGTGGCGTATCCCTAACGGCCTCTCCGCACTCTGGGCTATCCTTCTCGGCAGTGCTATTCTCTTGCTTCCGGAGTCTCCAAGATATGCCTACCGTAAAGGCCGAATCGACGAGGCGCGCAACAACATGGCTCGTCTCAACGGCGTGGATCCAAACTCTCCTCTCATCGATGCCGAAATCGCCGAAATTCAAGAGAAGCTCGAAGAGGAAAATGTCGGTGGAAACCACGCCTGGTACGAAGCCTTTACCGGTCCGCGCATGCTATATCGTGTCATTCTCGGTATGGTTTTGCAAGCTGGTCAGCAACTCACCGGTGCCAACTATTTCTTCTACTACGGAACGACGATTTTCAAGGCTACTGGAATCGAGAACAGCTACGTCACCTCCATCATCTTGGGTAGCGTCAACGTCCTCGCAACCTTTGGCGGTATCTATATTGCCTCAAATGTTGGGAGGAGAAAGGCCATGATGGGTGGTGCGGCATGGATGGGTGTTTGTCTGTTCATCTACTCCTTCGTTGGACACTTCAAGCTCGACCATGATTTCCCGCAGTCCACTCCTCAAGCAGGAAATATTATGATTGCATTCACTTGTCTCTGTAAGTACAACCGATGTTCAAAATGTGGAATATTTACTAATGTTGAAATAGTCATCGCGGCTTTCGCCACCACTTGGGGACCTCTCGTCTGGGCCATTGTTGGAGAACTCTACCCAGCTCGCTACCGCGCTACCTGCATGGGCATCGCTACCGCTGCTAATTGGCTATTCAATTTCCTGATTTCCTTCTTCAGCACCATGATCACCAACAATATCGACTACTACTACGGACTTGTATTCGGTGCTTGCTGCTTCGCCCTCTTCTTCATCGTATACTTCTTCATGATGGAGTCGCAAGGACGTTCGCTCGAGGAAATCGACACCATGTATATCCTGCACGTCAACCCAATCACCAGCTCCAAATGGGATAGTTCGAGTATCAGCAAGGATGGGCCGGCGAATGCGGACCGTCATAAGTTTGTATCTGGTGGCAGGATGTTCGGTAAGACGGATCAAGGACAGCGGAGCGAAGGCGAGACGCAGACGAACCAGACTTTGTCTGTATAATGCGCTGCGACGTTAACATGATGGACGAGAGTATGAATTATGGACGGAGCATGGAGCATTGGTATTGGGTCATTGTCATTGGTATTGGGTCACTGAGCGCGACTCATCTCTTATTTTTCATGTATATCACTAGAATATCGCAGTAGGAATTATATTAATACTATACTAATACAAAAGATGTATGGAGTACGGAATAGTAGCATCCAAACATTCGCACAGCATCGTGAGCATCTACATCTCGCCTCGGCTTCTCGTGATGGCGTCAATCTATCGAGGTCGTGAAATAGCGCGGGGCCCCGCACACAATCCCTGTTGTGCACTCCAAATTGCCAGGAACACAGCACGACTTCACCGAACTGAAGTCATGATCTGCGGGCACAGACGGGCGGTTCACGGCATTAGAGTTCGAAAGAAGTGCTTGCGCCGTAGTTGGTGGCGTCTGTAGATGAGCTTTTGAGAAGCTTTCCCTGTCAAAACGGGGCTAGCCCTTGTCAATCTACGTGAAAGCTCATTCCGTTGGTTAGAAGATGTTAATTAGTGAGAATCGCGGTGGGCATTTCCTTGGTGCTAAATCGATTAAGGTTATATACCGTGGGAGAGTGGGGAGATGGGTTTTAATAAAGAATGAGGGGATGAACATGTCTTCTGACTTTTGAAGCATAATATAAATCCACTAAGTACTATGAGGACTGAGATTGGGCTTAAATACTGGAGGCGTTGCGTCTTTGTCGTACTCGCGATTGCGGCTCCTTGATCTTCATAATCAACCTCAGTCTAGCACAGCGACGCTTCAACTCACATCTCTTCCTATCTAACTCTGCACAATGCATTTCTCAACTCTAATATCTCTCGCCCTCCCTCTCTTCGCTTCGGCCCTCCCCTCCTCCCCCCTTCACCATCGCGCTACCGATCAGGGTCCTCAAGTTCTAGCGCAAATAGATGTGATGAGCTCCTCCATTGCCGAACTCACTTCCGCCGTCAAAGCATTCGATGGCACGTTATTTCTCTTGATCCCGCAATCCCTCGCTGTGATTGCCGCGAGCACAAAAGTCGATCAAGCAACAATCAAAACAACCTGGTTAGCACAGTCGAGCTCCAACTTCACAGAGGCAGAAAGTAGCGCCATCGTTACGGCCCTAGCAAACTTAGTCACGCCTACTGGAGCAAGTCTTGATGCTATTATAGCCAAGGTATGGGTTTCTTACTGCTCTGTTTCTTATTCGACACGGAACTGGGTGGAACTTTGTCATCTCGATCCGAGCTAACTCGTGGCATAGCACCCACTGTTCAAGAGAGCGCTCCAGGCGCCCATTGTGTTGTTTAACTTGAAGACCTTGAAGAGCCATACGGATCAATTGATTGGGGCTTTGGGAAAGAAGGTTACGCCTACTTGGGCGTCGTATTTGACGTTGGGTCAGGGAGTTCTTGATGCAAACTTCGACAAGGCGATCGCGGTGTATAGCGCTTGGTAGATGGGTGAAGCGAAGCTGGGGGGCTGCCTTCTTATTTATGAATAATGTTTCAGGCTAATCACGCACACTCCCTTGAACTGTGGTTTTTGAACGCACGTGTTTGAATGCTTTATGGCTTGTATATGCAAGAAATAAGTGACCTATAGCTCCTGAACATTGAGCGTAGTAGAATAAGCTAGGCTGAGGGTGATATCACGCTCCATCAGTAGCAGTCCAAAGCCCTCTCAAATTTCTGTTCTACCGAGAACAAGCTTGTCGCGAGAGTCGTTGAGGATATAGAAGATGTGCTTCATGGTTTCTGTACCTTCTAGGGCGTCTTTCAGATCTGGATGACGAGACGTCTTGTCGCTGTGCCAGCACTTCAGGGCCTGTTTGTAGTAGCGATCGACAACGGAATTGGGCTGTGCGAGCATTGGGTAGAGACGCTCTTGCATACCAAGCGCCATTTCGTAATTTGGATAGTATTGCCATGTTGGCGGACAATTGGGGTGGAATAGACCTGGCATACCATTCAGAGTGAGTGAGGCAGGAGCGAGATACCGACCGTACTAGCGAATGAGTGTTGAGTGAGTGCAATATCGTGTGCAATGATCGAAAGAGCAATAGGGAAGACGGAAACAAGGACGGCAACGAGGACGGGAATGGGGGTCATCAAGGGGAGCCTCCATGTCAGCCCATAGTGAGCGTGAGTTGCAGCGTTGTCATTTGCAGGTTCGATTTGGCTTTGCTCAGAATATGCACTGCTTTATTCAGATTCGAAGCTTCCATTTTCAGAGTCCCTATGGTCTTCTCCACTGTATTCAACTCCTATCTGGCGTTGACAACACTGGGCTGGTGGCCGTCCGAGCGGCTGCTTTCTGATACGAGAAGCTCGGTATAATATCACGTGACCTGCTTCACGAGCAGAACCGAAATCCTTATGAAAGAATGAAGGGCTCACAGTAATCAAGTTGACTAGGCCAGGATACACGCTGGATAACTGCGACACAAACTGTATGCATCTGGCTGCTGCATCGAGTCACGTGATGTCTTCATGTTTCTCTCCGCCCCCATCCTCTAACCCCAGCAACAGTGGCGACAAGCCGGGCTGGTTTCACCACTCGTTGAGAGTTGTCTAATCTCGCCTACCCGTACAAAGTACTCCGTAGCATTCACTCATTGAATTATGCTATCAGCCGAAGATTTCACACGACGCGATTAATGCAATCCACCGTCAGCCACCTGGTCAACAATGCAAACGCGACTGGCGCAATTTGACATGCAGCGATGATCAACAGACCCTGCCTCTTGTCTGTGGATATCTACTCTGCTACGGAGTACTCCGTACTATGTACAACTCCCAAGCCCTTGGTCATATCGGGCCGCTGATGTCACCGGCCAGGTGTCAGCTTGGTCACCCGCCTTGGCGCATCTTGTTTACCTGCCAAGGGGGGCACAAGAGGAGATGTGCAAGCCATTGATGCTGCGAAGCTTTGTCTCGGCCTCAGCGTACAGACGTCAGTATCATGGAATGCCCTCATGCTTGTCGACAGTCTGGATCCTCGGGATTTTTCCACACTGTATTGTGGGGGAGTTGAGCTCAGCTGGACTGGGGTACTCCGTACATACACACCTAATCAAATAAACAACGATCGCCGCGGTCCACGATCTGGCGAATCTGAAGCCTGCACGTCCGTCCCACGCCCCTGGACTCTACATATGTACTGTTCTGCACAATAAACCTGAAATTAGTGCAGGACCGTAACGGCCACCGCTATCGTCAATGTCTCAGAGCGGCTCTTCCTCTCGCTATTTTGTCCGCTTCAGAGTGAACATTCCCCCCATCTCGCCCTTCATTCACGCGCCGTCACTGAAACACCACCACGTCTCCCCTACTTGCTTTTACCGCCTGACTGACTGACTAACTGTCCGACACCGCCCCAGCCACTCGTCTCGCCTGGCAGACAGCACCTCTGGCTCCCATGCCAAACTCCTATCCCCCAGCACACCACCGCGCGCGAACCTCTCGAGATATGGCTCGTCGCTCGCGCTCTTCCCGCGAACATCGCTCCTCTAGAGAATACGTTCACGAGCCCAAATCAGAGTCTACCGTACCACCACATTCCTCCGGAGGACATCATCGCATGCACCTTCCCCGATTTAATCACAACGGGCATGAGGTGACGCCGGGCATCGAACCCGAGGGCGAGAGTGGACGAAGTGGGATCCATCCGTGGAAGTTTTTGCAGATTTGCTTTCGGAGTAATAGTTTGATTTCCAAGTGGGTGAATGTTCTGTGGCCTATGGTGCCGGTCGCTATTGCTTTGGTGAGTTCAAGGATGGGATGTTGCAGTGATGCAATTTCACTAACGGTATGAAGCACTTTGCACGCCCGGATTTGCATCTCGCCATCTTCATTACGAATTACATCGCCATGGTACCTGCTGCCAACATGGTTGGTTTTGCCGGTAGTGAACTCGCACGAAAGCTTCCCAAGGCCATTGCCGTCATTGCTGAGACCACGTTTGGTTCCTTTGTCGAGATCATCTTGTTCATGGTTCTGCTCAAGACAAGCCACGGCGACTCGAACGTTCAGGTCATCCGGGCCGCCATTCTTGGTTCCATCCTTGCCAATCTACTCTTATGCTTGGGTTTCTGCTTCTTTGCTGGTGGGCTATTGGGCGGGGAGCAAACCTTCCACGAAGCTATCTCGGAGGCGGGCAGTGGCTTGATGCTGGTCGCTGGAAGTGCGTATTGAAAATTATCGCTGCAACGTTTGAGTGAATGCTAACGAATCGTTCAGTGGGGCTGGTCCTCCCGACCGTCTACTACCACACCCTCAACAGCAGAACCGACCTGGCTGCTGGTGTGATTTCCAATGAGATGCTCAAGATTTCCCGCGCAACGGCTATCATTCTTCTTGTCGCTTACCTAGTCTTTGTCTTCTTTCAGACTAAGTCGCACGATAATCTGTTCGCTGAGATATATGAGCATGATGAACTCCACGACAAAGACCGCCACAAAGAACTTACGAAGCCCAAGCTGACTCTTACAGAGAGCATCATCGCTCTTCTGATCTCCCTAGCCTGTGTTTCGTTGATTGCTATCTTCCTGGTTCTCGAGATTCCTTTCATGGTTGAAGAGCGACACATTAGTGACGCATTCGTTGGTCTGATCCTCATACTTGTCGTCGAGAAAGCAGCTGGTACGTCTGTCGGCCTCAGCTCCCCATAACACTGCTAATAGCTCGCAGAACATCTGCTCGCCATCGACGAAGCCTGGGACGGGCAAATGAATCTCGCCCTCGCCCACGTTCTCGGCGCCTCCATTCAAACCGCTCTTCTCAACACCCCGCTCGTCATCATCGTCGGATGGGGCATTGGCGTCAACATGGACATGAAATTCGAGATCTTCGACTCTGTTTCGCTCATCCTTGCCATTCTCGTTGTCGGCTCTTTTCTCCGCGACAAGAAGTCGAATTATCTTGAAGGCACTCTGTGTATTTTCATCTACATCATCATCGGAGTGGCTGCTTTCTACTATCCTGATCCAGCGGGGCATGGTGGTAGCTCAGAATCATCGCCTGGCGAGACAGCGCCATCTGGAGGACATTAGAGAAATCAACCGATTGATCTAGTGTCATGAATTCGGGGAGGTGGGGTGGGGAAAGGATGATGGAGATGGATGATGATGATGATGAATTGCTGGACGAAGTATACCATGACATCAGAGATGTCACTCTTGATTTTTTTTCCTGTCTGTAATTGAGTAAGCGACTTAGCAATATTATATTTAATAGTCAATTAATCTGGTTCACGACCAAATGCCGCTGCTCGATTGCTCCACAAAACTTCGTGCGCCCATGGCTTGTTAGAGATGGCGTGCCAAGCCCAATTCGGAGCGGAACAACTAATTATCGGCACTTGCTAAGCGAGTAAATTTGCGCACCACGTCCCGCGAACACCTCAAGACTTGGATAGCGACTTCGACAGCGACATACTAACGACAGCCCAACTCTTCCTCCCGATCCCCTTACAAACCACATTCAGTCGCCAAAATGGGTCGCGTTCGAACAAAGACTGTCAAGAAGTCCGCCAAGGTGTGTACCACTATTCATCAACGCTGAGTCGCGAAACGACAGTAGAATATACAATCGACCATTGGACTGCGCGTCTGCATTTTCGAATTGGGGCTCATTTTTTCCTAGGTCATCATTGAGCGGTACTACCCCAAGCTGTCCCTCGACTTCGAGACCAACAAGAGGATCTGCGACGAGGTTGCCATCATTGCCTCCAAGCGCCTCCGCAACAAGATCGCCGGATATGCCACGCACTTGTACGTTCGACGACCCACGATGTGCTCGATTGGCTTGGGGAAGATGAAGACTTACAATGCACAGAATGAAGCGTATCCAGCGAGGACCTGTCCGTGGTATCTCCTTCAAGCTCCAGGAAGAGGAGCGTGAGCGCAAGGATCAATACGTGCCCGAAGTCTCTGCTCTCGACTTCACCCAGAACACCGAATCTGGCTCCCTCACTGTTGACCAGGAGACCAAGGACCTTCTTAAAAGCATGGGCGTACGTTTTCTCCTTTCCAGCACCACCTTCATGGCATGGGAAGGCTAACATGAAATAGTTCGACTCCATTGCCGTCACCGTCGAGGCCGTCTCCGCACAACAGATCACCGAGCGTGGTCCCCGCCGCTTCGGCGACCGCCCTCCCCGCCAATAGTTGCTTTCTCCAGCATTTTCTTCTTCGGTTTGGTGAATATGTGGGTCAAAGGCTTCGGATCTGCCACGATTACGGCTTGAATTACGCCACGGCTATGGCTACGGCTACGGCTCCTTGCGGATGCATCATGATTAGGAGTCAATGAAAAGGTCTATTCCCCATCAGGTGTCGCTGAGCTTGATCTCCGCAAGGAGAGATAGCAAGGCTTGACTGCCATTTCCCCCTTTGCTGTGATGTATGGGTCCAGCGGACATGAAATGTCCCAAGGCTCCCTTCATGAATGTCTGGCCATGTTGACCATCGTAATAGAGTTCACAGACGGACATCTTGGAACTTGGCACAATCGTTCAAGTTGGAATGATTTGGTCTATCAGGTCAGCCTGTTCCGATTTGATCTAACTGGTGATAAGCCTACACGTTGACTTTGCAGTTGCAGACCGGCGCTCGCTCACTGGACGAAGTCATATTAGCCATGCCATTTTTACCGTCTTCGCTGTTCTGTTAGCACATGGAAGTGACATGGCGAGGTAAGTGGAGAAGAATCGAGACTTCATATCTGCGTAAAACAGTACTATAGTGGCATTTGAGGCCTTGTTTGTGTCAACTCAGCTTCGATGTCTGCGCCTTCACAAAATCTGATTGAATTCTTTCCTTCCCACTGTTCCATCTTGCACAGATGAAATTCATGGTCATAAAGCTTTTCCACTTCCTGTTCGCTCTTTCCCAATGCCAGCTGTTCACTTTCCCCCCTCAAGCATTCCGCTCCATGTCGTTGATACCGACCCTACCTATATCTCAAACGGAAAGCCCGGGCACATCAGTACTTCCTTCATCAACGCCTACTCCGCGCTCAGACCCCGCTACCGAACCGAAAGTCAAGGATACCAAGCTTCCTCTCCTACTTGCATGCCGCGACCGCGCTTCACTGCGCTCAGTGATTGTTGACATGATAGAGACGTCGCGCCTGTGCCATTTGTTTCCTCTTTCACGGCGGAGAGAGCGAGGTGCCTGGGTATCGCTTCGATCAAGTCAGCGACGAATTAGGGAAGAAATGCGAAAGCTCAACAAAGCGTGGGCTGGGGCAAAGTGCCATGGCGAACGTACGAGGTATCAAGGATTAGAATGTAGCCCACGAGGAAGACGAAGACGAGAATGAGGCTTGCCAGGATGACCTGCATGGTGCTTGTCGAGGGGGAGAGGGTGGTCGCCATTGGTAGAGGTCGGAGATGGGTGGCTTTATGGGGTGCGTTTGTGCTTGTGTGGGGGATTGGGTTGGTTTGGGGGAATGGGCGGAGGTGTGTGGTTGTTTGTGCGTTGTGGTTGCGTGACGTGTTGGTGGAGAGAGTCGCGTTGGGGATTTAGGTCTGAGAAGAAGTAGGCTAGTGGAGTGGGCAGGTGGGTGAATGCTCACGCCAACGTTTCGTATCGTTGATGTCTTTTTTGGCGTCCAAACTTTCCTCGAGGTGGGTTTGGTGCTGGCGACGGGTGTGGAGAGCGGGAGATATCGATTGGTGATGGATGTCGTCTTTGTTGCGTTTTCCATGAACGATTGGCGATTCTGGGCTGTAAAGCGCAGCGAGAGAGCGTTGCGGACGTTGGTTTTCTCTTTGAGCCGAAGTTGTCGTTTTATGGAGTAGGTTCTTCGTACCGCGTCCGCTTGATTAATGAATTGCTGTCCAACCAGCTCAAGAAACATTTATTGAACATCTACATGACCGTCAGCATCCATTCTCAAAATCCTTAAAATGCTTTAGTTTATGTCTGAGATGCCCTGTTTTTGATCCCATCTCTTTCAATGTCCTGTCACGGCAAAGTCCAAGTGTGAAATAAGCTTCCTCGATGATACTCCTCGTTGAATACGTAGGCCTATTTCGACACTCTAGTTGGAGAGCCATATAGACGGGGTTTTGCTTGACATGATTGTACTTGGCTTCATGTCCCCCTAAGCTCGCTTCTGAACGACACTAGACATAGTATCGAGTAACTTGGACGGTATGCAGAGCGGGTTGATTGTAACGACCTCGGCGAGACTGTAATAGTCGAGGCTAGCGGGGATTGACCTTTTTTGACTTATGATTGTACGGAATCTTCTACACTTTGCGTACTTGAAAAGACTAGGTAAGAATACATGGAAGCACCAAGTCGAAAAGGGATTAGAATTACATGCGTCTGTATGAATGGGCTTTCTAAGTCTCAATTGCGATTTCCTCACTAATGCTAGCATCTCGATCAAAACATCGCTTTGATGGCGATACAGCTTTGCCAGCATCTAAAGGAGTAGTGTTTTAGGGCGAGCCACTAATGATTGAAAAGGATAAGTGAATGGTATACGTGACATTTCAATTATAACATCACCAAAGTTGAGCGATCTCGAGCACATCGAATGAGCTACAAACATACAAAGGACGGGGCTTGAATTCTAGACAGATAGAGACGATAAAAAAGCTCGAGGACACAGTTACACAACGACAAATATCGGCTTAAGCTTTGACTCCACTCACTGGGCGCCAGACAACGTCTGTATTACTAACACGTTTCCTGAAATACAATCAAACAGTCCAGCCATCCTCAGCTAGCTTGAAATTAATAACTCTCGGTTTCTAATAGGTACCCACATGCTCACATGCCACCTTCTTTCGCTGCCCCTAACGTTGCCCTATGATTCTTGAACTGTCGTCATTCTACCAGAATCGAAGAGTACCAGGCTACACTCATGTCTAAGCAGTTTTGTTTTGGAAAAATATCAGCAATCATGAGGTCTGGGAACGGACGGGGAAACGAGCCTGCTCTCAGTGTGCCGTGGTTTGTACCGTGGATGCACTACGGAGGTGGGGATGGCACTTGACTTGGTTGAGGGACGGGGTGGTTCCCCGCGCTCAGTTTCCACTGGAGAAGTGGAGTTGCTATTTGGGGCAAGAGTCACACGAAAGATCGAGATCCTACAGACGTTTCGTTGATGGACCTCTACGCTAGAGGCGGAGAGCTGCAGGGTGACCTCTTGGTGCAGTGATGAATAGAACAACACTCCTGTAACTTGTGGGAAACCAATAAACGATAGTCTATCACACTCAATGAGCCTTCTCCGCTGTGTAATGTCTATCCCGAGAGTTCGTTACCATACGCGGGGAAGCGTAATGGTTGAGAACAGAGTGGGTCCGGATCCACGTTTGAGCATCACTCTGTACTCGATCTCCTACACATTCTAATTGTAAATCCAGCGTTGGGAAATCGTTTAAAGGGTAAAAATTCCCCGCGTTTCATTGTCTCTTCTTGTTCCCACAACCATATACACTTCCACACCACACTCACTGTCACGATCATTGTATTCAGATCTACCCTCGACCAACACTGAACGACAAAATGGAAGACACACGCAATAAAAGCACGACTTCGATGCCTAAGGATGAGCCTGAAGCTACCGCCGAAGTTCGCAGTGCGCGTCAACTTAGTGATAGTAGCGAGCAGTCTACTGTTATAAACGGCAAGCGAGTTCTCACCGAGCAAGGCACGTTAGACAAAACAGCATACGCTTGGTCCAGGAAGAAGAAATGGATTCTCCTTACTGTTGTTGCTATCTGTCAGACGTCGATGAACTTCAATGCGGCGGTCTACTCGAATGCCGTCGGACCGTTGAACGAACACTTCGGCATCACCAGCGCTCGTATGGGCATGGTAGCTTTTCTCGTCCCGTAAGTACCTATTTCCGAGTTAACTTCTTTCTTGGCTCAAGACATACTGACTGGAGTAGTTACGCTTTCGGCTGCGAACTCTGGGCCCCATGGTCTGAAGAGCTCGGTCGCTGGATCATCATGCAGCTCTCCCTCCTCGGCGTCAACATCTCAATTCTGATCTGTGCACTAAGCCCAACATTTGGTGGCGTCATCGCTGGCCGCATCATCGGAGGCCTGTCTTCTGCTGGAGGTTCAGTCACCCTGGGAATGGTGGCTGATATGTTTGACAAGGACTCCCAGCAGCATGCTGTTCTATGGGCATCGCTCTGGAGCTGCCTTGGAGCCGTCGTTGGCGGCATTTGCGGTGGCCCGATCGAGCAGTACCTCACCTGGCGCTGGAACTTTTACATTCAGCTTATGTTCAGTATCGTTACTACTGTCATCCACTTCTTCGTCGCCCAGGAGTCTAGGTCCACTGTTCTCTTGGACCGACATGCGAAGAAACTTCGAAAAGAGGGTCATGATATCTGGGGTCCAAATGAGGCCAGGTCTCTTTCTGAACGCTTCAATCCACGTGAGATCGCAAAGACGATGTGGCGACCCTACCAGATGCTGCTCTGTGAGCCTATTGGTGAGTGCACCAGCCTTACATAGTAAAAACCTAGGCACTAACTTTACTTCAGTGCTATTCCTTTCCCTCCTCTCTGGTTTCGCCGATGCCCTCATCTTCAGCTTTTTCGAATCATACGGAATCATTTTCGGGAAATTCAACTTCACTCCGGTACAAGTCAGCTTGGCTCTCATCCCCCTCGCTGCGTCGTACTGGATCGCCTACTTCACCTTCTTCCCCGTCGTTTCATGGCATGAGAAGCGTCGCGCACGTGGTGAAGACCTCAGTCCCGAGACCCGCCTCTGGTGGCTCTTGTACCTCACACTCCTATTGCCTCTCGGTCTCCTTGGCTCAGCTTTCACCGCAACCATCCACTATGGCGGCGTCATCGGATTTTCGATCCTCATCGGAATGGCCAACTACGCTATCTACTTCGCTACCGTCGACTACATGGTCGCTGCTTATGGCGAGTACTCCGCCTCCGCAACTGGCGGTAACGGATTCGCACGTGACTTTCTTGCGGGTATGGCAGCCCTGTATACTGGCAAGATGTATCGCGACCTCGGTGTCCGCTACTCGCAGCTCGTTCTCTTTGGTCTTGGTCTGGCTTTCTGTATCCCAGTGTATGTGTTCTACTGGAAGGGACCGCAAATCAGGGCGAGGAGTAAGTTCGCCATGAAGCTTGCGGAGAGGGAAGAGAGGACACATGAGCAGTCAAGTGCTCCTCAGATGACGACGGTGCGATGCATCAGCGAAGATCTATGGTATGTGTGTGCTCTATTGCGCTGGTATACCAAGATTCGCTTGCTTTGGCAAATACGGTGGAAGGGCGGATGCTCGACGGTATTATCACCTTAAAGGCAAATAGAGGGGTCGAGTTGAGATTTCACGTTGTTCATGAATGATAGGGCGTCGATCGAGTCTTCTACTATCGCTGAGGCTTTTACGATTCGATGTCAGGTTTCCTTCTGCTTCGTCCGAGATACCTCAACAGTTTGGAGCTTGTTTTGCTTCTTACTGCCTGTTAACTGTATTGGAACCTGGAGTTAGTTAATTTATTTCCTCGATTCTAGAAGGTGTTGGTCTGTTTTATATAGTATAATTGGAATTTCTCATATCTTATATCTTTTCTGCTTCAAGTGATACTGTGCTATTGTAGCCAGGGTGGCGTAGACCTCGAGCTTCTTAAATATCTACACCAAGCATCATCTCTCTGCTGGTTGTCTTTATCCTGAGTAAGACATGGTTTCACATCAATAGAAATAGGGATGACATGATTTACAGTAAGTAATTAGTGCACAATGAACCTTATAATGTGCCATGGAAGTCAGGATTTTTGTGACTTTGAGAACCGGCTTTTGTCACAGGGAAAGTGTATGTACATGCGCTTATTCCCGACCACCCTTATCACCATCTGACAACTACTACCCCCCTCCCGCCTAGACACTACATCTGACGCCGCATCATTGCTCTTATGGTATAGCTCCCTTGTTAATCGAACCACATCGTAAGCTAGAACCAAGAACATCACAGCAAACCAATGTCGCAGGAACCCTAACATCCTGCACAAAAGCAGCTACAAGAACGGTACAAATCAAGCCTTTCAGCCCGCAACTTCCCCCCCGGAAACCTGACGGACGCCCAGATGAGGGGTTTTCCTATTAAATACATAAGACATGCATACACAAGCAAGGATGAAGGCTGGATGCGGACACGGGTTCGCATCTGACCGGAAATGTCGGATGCTTGGCGGGCAGAGCGTGTACGCAACGTCCATGAATAATATATAATGCATTCACATCAAGTAAAAGGAATTTTAACAACTATTACAACAGGCGCACAATATACTCAAATTCGACCAAATCTCCAGCACTTTCTCCTAACTACTACACCGCCCTTCCATTCTGCCTCAAAACGTACTTGGGTACACTTCTCACAACCCCCTTGCAAACCTCATTCCAAGTACACCGACCTCCCCCCTTCTTCTCCTCCTCCTCCTCCTCCTCTCAACGCACCAAGAAAACCACCTCAAGGATGGCCTTCGAACCAGCCTACAAATTCTCCCACATACACATCATCCCCCAGCCCGCAGACCTTGCCCTCACCCCCCCAGAATCCTACCTCTACATTCAAGACTTCCTAATAATCCTCTGCGGAATCCTCTACGCTCAATGCTACCTCTTCTACATGCTAAGAACCTACCACGACCGCTACTGCGCGGGAACGCCCCTCTACCTCTCCCTAACCATGGCCTACGAACTCTACTACGCCATCGTCATGACGTCTGCGACGTGGGAGCGCGTGTGTTTCCTGGTGTGGTTTGTGTTCGATGTGAGTTTTGTGGCCGTGGCGGTGGTGAGGGGGTATCCGAGGGAGAAGTGGAGGGGGATGGTTGCGGTGCTTGTGGTTGGGGTTTTGGGGGGAGTGGGTTCGTTGAGGGTTTGTGGGGTGGTTTGGCCGGATGAGTTGGAGCAGGTTACTGCGTTTTGGACTGGGACGTTGCTCGAATTACCTATTGGTTGGGCTTCTCTGTACTTGCTTTATCGACGTGGGGATACTAAGGGGCAGTCGCTCGAGATATGGTAAGTTAAGATAGCTTTTTACTACTTTTTCCCCTGCCTTGTTCTTCTATACTTCTAATTCAATGCATAAAGCTGCATCTACTGACAAGTGCATGTTACAGGGTCACAAGGTATCTAGGCTGTATCACCGCCTTCCTGGTTTTTGTGTGGCGCTACGTGAATGTGCCGCAGAACTGGGAGTACGTTGGTGGGTTTTGGAGTATTTCACTTATGGCGGCGACTCTGCTTCCCGAGACAATATACCCATTTGTTTATATTTGGGCATATGGGAACGAGAGAGGGATGGAGCAGAAGAAAGCAAAGGTTGCTTGAATGTGCATTCGGCAAATACCATGACAGTCTTTACAAAGTCTTTACGAGCAGGTTTGATTGACGATAGTGATGAGGAGCTTTTTACTAAGGTACATGGGTATATATGCTTGCAAATATGGGTATATCGTGAATAGCATCACTCCGCCAAGGTTACAAAACAATCGCTACGTCTCATAGTCCGAGCCATTTGCACTCATTCATCATAACTGGTTGAGCCACAGATAATTGAAATATTACAGTCATCTTATCATCATAAAGCTCCAAAGCAGTAGAGCCTCTCAAGCATCCCTGGGCTCCTTGGAACCCCTCGGAGTCCTCTGCGGCAATAGACACTGACCCTGCTTCTTCATCCCGTCAAGTGCATTCTGCACGTGTTTTTGCCGTTTCTCGACATGACGATAGCGCTTTTCGATTTCATCTTCAAAACCGCGAGCTAACTTGCGCTTCTTCTGTCGCTTCTCTCGAGTGCGGCGGATGACATCGGTGAATTGTTCAAGGAACCAATCGCCAGCACCCTCCCATTCGTCCGTAGATAGAGATTTGAAGAATAAAGCCTGTTTCTGCGGATTTAGGTTCTTCCAAGCGTGATGGAGTTGTTCTTCAATGGGTTTGGATCGCATGTCCGGGTCAGGAACTTGACGTAGCTCACGAGGCCCTTTATCGAAGCTCTCGTTCTTCAAGGTTTCGTATGACATTTGAAACAGTGCAGGTTGATCATAGTCTTCGACAATTTGATTCCCTTCTTCAGTCGGCACTTCCTCGACAGTTTGATAGTGCTCAACAGGCTCCTGCTTCGCTGTTCCGATGGATTCAATAGTATTGATCAAACGTTGAGCAGGACCGGGACCGGGTAGACCTCGTGTGCCACGTTGTGGGAGAGTAGGTGCTTGTGTCTGTATCGTCTGTTGGGGGTCGTAAAGTATCTGAGGAGCTTCGCGACGAGGGAACGCAACAGAGTTCTGAAAGCCACGGGGTCCGTGGACAGAAAGTGATGCATCGGGACGAATCTGCTGACGGAGTTCGGCACCCTTCTTCATGAAAGTCGACTTCTTCACTGTCAATTGAGGGGCTGCTTGACTTGTTATAGATGGGAATGGCTGTGGACGACTCGGTGCTGGGGCAGATAGTGCGGTAATTGGCCTGTTGGTAGGTTGTCGAGAAGGGGAAATGTTGTTCAGCTGCATCATCTCATCCGAAGGTAGCTCTTGGCCTGTAGTCCGATTGTTAAAGAAGTCCTCACCAGGGCCAGAGGTGGTGCTCGGGTATGAGTTACCCTCAGCAAGAAAACCAGGTATTCCGCGATTATCCCGATACTGGCTTTGGACATATAACTGCTGATTGTCCAGCTCTTGCCAATTACCGTCTGGATCTTCAGAGTCGTCGGTGTAAGAAGACCCGCAATCGCCTCCCTCATACTGTCCTTGGGTATGTTGCTGCTGCTGCTCAGGTGGCTGATTGTCCGCACCTTGTAGGAAAGACCCACGATGAGTTGTTGTATCTATACTTTCCGCATCCGTATCGTATATGTCGCGCTCGATATTTTCACCGTCACCTCCTCGTCGCTGCGGCAATTGCTGCAGCTGCTGTGTGTTCGATTGGTTGAGGTTGCCTCCAGCCTGTCGACGCGCCACCATATGTTGCTGATTCGGCTGCTTGTTAGTGAGATTCGTGCCAGTCACGGCTACCTTCGCATTTGCTGCGCGTTGAGCCCGCACCGATTGTTGGCCTAGTGCAGGGCTACCAGCTCTACCACCAGAAGTTATGAATTTATCCATCGCGAGCTTTGGCAACCCAAGAATGCAAGTATGGTTGAAGTGAAACAGTAAAAAATGGTGCAAAGGTCTCGAGGGTGTGGAGGTTGAGCGACACGTGAAGCTCGAAGAAGCAACTACGATACGATGCTGGTGTTACGATCTAGCCGAATTAGGAAAGGCCTCGGTCCAACGCGACAACCATGACGCTATCTTATCGCCGTTCACTGACTTTATTTCCACTCACCCCTCCGTGACACCTGTACATTGCTCACCTCTCTGAAAAAGGTCTCCCAAGAGATCGTGTATCATCTCATTCCAGTGTAATGGCTGAATGCCATCTCTACAAGTTACCTAACGAGGTACTATTCCATACAGTCTCAAAACGACCACACCTAACAAATACAGCTGCTACTCCATCTCCTTACACCACTCCCTACACCCGAACTACTCCCCTTAACTGTCATCTCTCACCGTATTTACATATTGATTCTACGTATCCTGCACAACCGTATTATCGCCGCCTCAGAACTAGAATCTCACTCCGTGCTCCTGGAATGCTTCCATCCCAGTGCAAAACTCACTGAACCACCCTACTTTTGTACCTACATCGGCACCGATGGCCTCACTCTCTACGATGAAGACGAAACAGATACAGCGAGCCAGTTGGGACAGATGCGCAACTTGTACTCACGGTTCCGACCGTATCGACGTGAACTTGAGACGGGAGGTCGAAGGGTACGAAGACCCCCTGGTGACGTGCCTGGGAGCCGGACGTATCCGGGAACAGCTCAGGATAAATCTGAAGGGGAGGCTGTGAAGCAAATTCTGAGTTTGGAGGCGCACGAGCTGTTTACGCAGTTGGTGGCGCAGACAAACCTTGTCAAAATTGGGCCGCGGAATGGGCTGTTTAGTTGCTTTGTTGAGGTTGAGGAAGGGGTTGTAAGAGTTTGGAGAGAATGGCTTAAGAGTAATGCGGCAAGTGGTAGGAAAAGCAAGGGGACGACTGAGCCGGTTGAGGAGGTAAGTAATAGGAAGGCAGCTGTACGAGAAGTCATAGGAGAAAGGAGGGAGGACGTAGACGATGAGTCAATACTGTGGGTCAGCAGCAGTAAGAACACGGGGGTTAGGTTCAATGTCAAGGAGCGGAAATTCCGGAGAGATGCACCCATCCTTGTAAGAGCCGATGAAGAGGACATGCCCGTGAGCTATGAGATCGAATATGAGGGTACGTCATCAACAATACTGACAAGGCTCACATCGCTAACGCACCTACAGAGCTTCTGATTCGAACATCACACCTCCTTCTTATGCTCGAAAAATCAATGGTACAAGAGGATAATTCCTCAGGCAAAGCCGTCGTCTTCGGCTCTTTCGGATAACCTATCAATTACGGCCTAAACACAACTCAATACATGACTTTCCAAAGTCGCAACAGTTACATTGCTTGCATCGCCGAAAAAAAAAACCCTCTACCACCATTTCCACTTCCCCAAGTCCTTATACCCACCCTTTAAAGCGACCTTGATACCCCACTTCTCCCACCCCCTCGCCAGTATTCTGCCCAAAACAACACTCCACATCCAGACATAGCCCAGTATCATCCTGACGATACGAAATGGCGTCCCTAGAACATGAAAAGTTTCACGGATCGCATCAAGCAAATAGTACATTGCCATCAATAGGTAAGCGATCATACAGACTTTGAGTATGAGAGTGCCTAGACTCTTGATCTGTGAGAGTCCACTTTCGAATTTCAGCGCTGGCTGGGCTTGTATCGGAGCTGCATGCGAGCGAACAAGTTTCCGTGGTGATGCTGGCCGTGAGTGGTTCGGCGTATTGGCTGCATGTGTCGGTACTGGCGTGGCGTGTTGAATGAACGGATCGATGTAGGACACCGTCGCCTTCTTCTTATTCCTCGCTGTAACATCACCACTCGAATCTGTATTCACCGAGGTAAGTTTAGTGACGCGTAGGCCACCGGGTCTGAGCCATGCCCATCGACTTATCTTCCCCTTTTCCTTCTCTTTTTCCCTTTCTTTCTCTAACTCTTTCTCCTTCTCCTTTTCCCTTTCTTTCTCTAACGCCTTCTCCTTCTCCTTCTCTTTCATCCTCGTCCTTGTCCTCTCTCTTTCCAACAACCGCACCTTCTCTTTCTCCCGTTCTCGCTCCTTCCGACGCGTCTCGAGAACCGAATGAGCAGCCGCCGCCTGCGTTCCCGAAGGATCCATCGCCGTATATCCAAACACCGCATCATCTGGCAGCGATGTAGCAACAGTCGTGTACACGA
This sequence comes from Helminthosporium solani, assembly GCA_022560085.1. NCBI lineage: Eukaryota > Fungi > Ascomycota > Dothideomycetes > Pleosporales > Massarinaceae > Helminthosporium > Helminthosporium solani. The sequence goes on along the minus strand of JAFISD010000026.1, from coordinate 115,613 downwards.
GGCCTAGACTCGACCTTTGGGGGCTAGTGGAACGAGATAGTCCCACTGTAGACGAGTTGGGGGGTCCACGATCATAAAATCCCCACCTAGATTCCTTCTGCGGGTGGTTATCTCGCTCGGTCCCACCACCCGTAGCGTCTTGAGAGGAAGGCGAACCATACTTTGGACGCAAACGAACGGTGACCTTCTTGGGCGTCGGTGTAGATGTAACGTTAGAGAAGGGCAGTGCTCTCGCGGCGCCACTGTCTGTATTCCTGCGATTTTGACACTGAGCTCGTGCATCTACGGCCGGCTCTGCAGGAGGAGAAGAAGACGAGGTCATGGCTCCCATCCCTGGCAACTTACGAGCAGGAGAGGGAGAGCTTGCACTCGGCTCGCTGGGTGATCTTGTTCCCCACGCAGTCTGCCCTTTCTTCTTCGTGCTCGAATTCAGCCATGAATGCTGCGGAATTGGCGGACTAATGGGGAAACTGCCGGCTGGGGACCTTGGAGATGGGTCTCTTTCTCCTCTTGCCTTCGAATCGAATTCGAGCGGTGTAGGGACGGGTGCAGGTGCGGATATGGGCGCGGATGTAGTATCCCTAGGAGCGCAGGCATAATCGTACGAAACGATCTTAGAAGGAACACGAACACCTTCGCTATTATTTTTCTGGCGAACAAGCTGTGCTTTCTCTTTATACGTTTGATAAGCTTCGACCTGTGCTCTTGACGGCGAAGATGGTGATTCCCTGGTCGTCGCCGTCGTTGTCGTTCGTTTCGGAATTCTCGCGTGATATATGGGTGTTTCCATCACCGGCTCGCGTGTCGTCGGCATCTGCACTGCAAACGCATCGCTCTCGAATGCTGGCTGGGTTTCTGTTGCATCTGTGTGAATTGTTGCGTTGGAATTCGTCCTCCAGCTTTTGGACGGGGGATGTCTTTGGATTTCTAGGAAGTATTCGGATGATTGGGCTCGGTTTACTTGGGGTTGGGGTCGGATTTGAAGGCTTGGGCGTGGAAGAGGTGGTTTGATGTGTTGTTGAGGTGGGAGAGGGCGTGTGCCTCGCGAGGGGTTTGGGTTTGGGTTTGAAGTGACTTGTCTGGGTGCATGCGCTTCGTCGAAAGATGTGGGTGGTGGTGCTTTGGGGACTGGAGCGGATGTATTGTTAGGGGAGATATGTGGGCTTTTTTTGTCGGAGAGAGACGGTGTGGCGGTATTTCCAGCCGGGGGTCGTCGGTGGAAGAGCATTGCGTAGCGTTTGCTCTATGGGTTCGATATGATGGCGGGAGGTATATCTGTGGCCATGGAATTGAACTGTTGAGGAAACGGAGATGATCGATTTGTATCATTGTTGCGGTGGCAGAGTGGAATATATTTTGAGAATGGTAAATGTGGGAGGTCGGAGTGAGAGGGTGGGAGGAATGTGGAAGGCATGGAGATGCCGGCCACCAAGAATGTGGTATGATGTGCTTCAATGCATGGCCGGGCATGCTCACGCGATTGAGGTAACCTATGATAAAAGAGAAGTCTAAAGTTTCAAGGATTCGCTCTTAGGTGCTACATGTGAGCGCGATGCCTTCATCCCAAGGCTTGCAGGGTATCTAAATGCAGTGACTTGGACGCTTGACGGTCCCGGAATGCAACACTATACCGCAACTCCACAGGATTCATAGAAGACAAAAACCGGTTCCACAAAGGAATATACCAATCCCAGATACGCCAATAAAAACTTCACCGTCCCAAAGTTGCTGCTCAGTTAGTTGTCGCGAGCAGTCTCGATCTGGGCGTACTCGGCCCAGTGGCCGTTGACAGCTTTCTTCCAAGTGCGGATAGATGCATCATCTCCGGTAGAAACAAGAAGGTCACCTGTAGCTGGTAAATAAAGGCTATACATGTATTTTCGAACAAGGACATACCCATCTGCGAGAAGGCCACTCGCCAGACTGCACCGTGATGATTCGTAAGCTCGTCTGTCATCTTCCATACCTGTCGGATGCGTCCTGGAAAATGGTCGTTGTCTTGCGATGGATCCAAAACATTCGAAGTTGACGCCAGTCCCTTGCCAATACCAGAAGGCTGGTTCTTGTTCGGCTTCTCAGGAGACGCGTACGTATCTGTAGCCGCCGAAGATGTCGAGGCTCCGGCGGAAATCTTGTCTGAGCGAGGGGTGGACAGCTCGTAGATGCGAATAGCACCATCTTTGCTCGCTGTTGCTATAATATCATGACCCCTCATGGAGCCATTTGCCCACGCTACATCACGAATGATCTGGCCAGCGCCCGTCAACTCGGCTACTGGCCAGAACTTCTTGCTCTTGTCAGTGCGAAAGATGATGACCTTTTTCATCGCCGCGACGGCCAACCCGAGAGACTTGCGATCCAGTCCAGCCATGATGGCGGTCCAGCACGGCAGCTTCTCCTTGTGGAAAGCGACTTTGAAGCCAACTTCTTCCGAACGCTCTGGAGGATCATCCGGACAAACCCACTGGGACGTTAGCTCGGCCCACTCGTTGAGACTGCTCTGGTCAACTGGCTCGTAAATGAGAAGCAGGCCGTCACGGGTGATGAGAGCAAGCCACGTCTCTTGCATGATACTTTTAAAATCCATGGACATGAATGGCGCATTGGTCGTCGAGCCCATGTTCGTGATGAGTTTGAAGCGGCTGCCCGACTGCGGTACTTCGGTAACATCCTCTTGCCAGATCTTGCAGCGACCATCTTCGCCAATGCTACCGATGACCTCGCCCATGAACGGGCCGTTCCATTTGACCTGTGCATACCTGGTCAGCAAATCCCGCGCTGGGGCTCGTGGCGTAATAATAGGCCGGCAGATGAACCCGACATGGCTCTGCTGGGCATTATGTAAAGGGTAGGGTGTACGACTTACATCAACAATCTCGGCGTCATGGGCCTTCCAGCTCTCGACGAGCGACCAGGAATCATCCTTCTTGTCCCATACCTTGAGACGGTGGTCGGAGCTTGCCGTGACCATGCGGGTGCCGAAATAATTGAAGTCAACAGCCAGGACGAGATCCTGGTGGCCGTGGCTAAAGCCCTGAAAGTTGCGGTCCAGTGCCATGTCGGAGTAGGCGGTGCGGGCGTTGAGGAAATGCGATTGCAGGTGGTCAGTCACGCGTTTCCCAATGGCGGGTTCACTACCGTCGGCAGAAGGCTCTTGGATCAACGGCTCGACAAGATCAACCTCTTCCAGCGCATCTTCAAAAGTTAGTGCGGACCTGTTAAGCTGGGAGCGGCGAGGATGCGACGAGGGAGAGAGATGTGGGGCCTGGGGCGAAAGCGAGGCGTCGGAAGCTGCTTGACTGGGCAGCCGGCTCGGGGTGAGGTTCGACAAGAATTGCGGCCGCGCAAGTTCTCTCGTAACTTGGTCGAGATTCCTCTGAATAGGGTCGTCGTGGATGTGTTGCTGTTGCGAGGCCATTGCTGCTTGCTCTGCTCTGGGCTCGACGATCCGACGCTCGATCGTATCGGGACAAGCGGATAATCTTCTTGAGGCTGATTCAGAGTGCAAAGGTGGCCCTTCAACAGCGAGAAAGCATATATCAACACCTGCGTGGCATCAACTCAAGCCCGTACAAACGAAAGCTCCTTCTTTTTCCTTCCTTTGTCTTTCTCTCTCTCTCTCTCTCACTTTCTCTCTCTCTCTCACATTCTCTCTCTCTCACTCTCTCTATCTCTCACACACGCTCTCTCACTCTCACTCTCACTCTTCTTCGCTTCAAATCATGTCCACAACTCTGACATCGACGGAGGCTTACTCGCTGCTTTCACTTTCCTTGGCGTGCATAGGGATACTCTCGCAAACCTTCGTCGGGGGCGATGGCGAGCCTTTAATCGCGTCTCTCGCCTTCAGTTGTCTGGCGTTTGCCAGCTGCTATGCGCTTATACGATGGCTTGGACATGCATTCATACGACGTGGGTTCAAAGGCAAAGATTTGGGCAAACTCAAACAGACAGAGATCCCTGAAACCATGGGCGCGGTTTGCGCCATGGTGTATCTCTTCACCATCATCGTGTTCATTCCCTGGCCATTCTACAAGGACATTGTCGTTGCAACGTCGGGGGGTGGGAATCGCGATGTCATGAAAGAGCTAGAGGAAGTTGAGACGGGCAGGTTCCTGCATAAATTTCCCCACAACAAGGTACTACTACCACCATCACCATGATGAACTCCCTTACCGGACGAGGCGCCAGCTCACACAGCTCCAGCTTGCGTCGTATCTCTCGGCGATCCTGTCGCTCCAGAGCATCGTGCTGCTGGGTATAGGCGACGATCTGTTTGACATTCGATGGCGCCACAAGGTGCTCATACCAGCCGTCGCCGCCATCCCGATGCTCATTGTGTACTTTGTGGACTTTGGCGTGACGCAGATGGTGGTTCCAATGCCCCTGCGACCCTACCTGGGCGAGCTGTTTGACCTTGGTAGGCACCGGACGATGGCACGGTGAGACTGTGCTAACGATGACTTGCAGGCTGGCTGTACTACGTCTACATGGCCATGCTGTCGATATTCTCGTCCAACAGCATCAACATCTTGGCTGGCATCAACGGCATCGAAGTGGCCCAATCGGTGGTCATTGCGGTCCTGATCGTGCTCAACGATATCCTGTATCTGTCGCCCTTCACGGCCTACCCGAACCCTGCGACCGACTCGCACCTGTTCTCGCTGTATCTCTTGCTGCCGTTCATTGGGGTGTCACTCGCGCTCTTGAAGCACAACTGGTACCCGGCCAAGGTCTTTGTGGGCGACACGTACTGCTACTTTGCGGGCATGGTCTTTGCCGTGGATGGGATCCTCGGGCACTTTAGCAAGACGCTGATTCTGCTGCTGCTCCCGCAGGCATTTAACTTTGTCTATTCGGCTCCGCAGCTATTCCACGTTGTGCCGTGCCCCCGACATCGGCTGCCTCGTTTCAATGCACGGACGGGCCTTCTCGAGTGCTCACGGGTCGCGTTCAAGAAACCTCTTGCGCGACCGATAGCGGAGACGCTGAAACTGCTGCACCGGCTTCGGATGCTGGACGTCGAGAGCGACGAAAACGGGCAGGTGGTGTCGTCGTCCAACTTTACCCTCATCAATCTATGGCTGGTGTGGTTTGGACCCATGCGGGAAGATCGCCTTGCATTAGGGCTGCTAGCATTCCAGATGGCAGTTGGACTGTTGGGCCTATTTATACGCCATTGTATGGCACTGCTGGTGTTCTCGGTCGACAACTGGTAGTCGTATCTCGACAAGACGGCACGAACACACGGCTACCACCTCACAGTCACGGAGATCACTGGACGAGGGGGGCGCATATAGACCGACAACAGCCGCGGCGTGATGGCTCTTACAGTAGCGAAGTTCCGGCAGCCAAACACTTACACACTGTATGGAATTACTGTGCTGCTGTGTACTACATGGATGGTATGGTGGTATGGTACATGGACAGTACATAGATACTGGGTGGAGCGGTTGGGCTGGCTGGGCTGGCTGGGCTGACTGGCCGTCCAATCGGAGGCGGAGTATACAAGCTGACGGTCACTCCCGGCGCGGGGCTGCTGCGGGGCCTTTTCCGAGCAATGGGAGGCTTTGCAAATGTCAACTATGAAGTATACGAACAAACTTGTTGTCTGCCGTAGACTATACGCGTCGTGAGGGAGTAGCTGTGTCTTCGCACTGTGTGTGTGCGTGTGTGGGAGAGGAACAAGGGGCCATAGACGCCATCTATCTACAGAGTAGAACTACTGCGATACCTACATCAATACCCCATCTGCAGCCATCACGTACAAATACCCACATGCATACATACAATACAATACAGATTGCCACACTCCATGTCGCTCGCCTGCTTAACGTGCTAATAAGCCGAAACAGCCGTCATTGAGCGTCTTGATCCTGTGTGCGAAACCACCGCCGAACATCGGCCCTGCTTCGCCTTCAACGCTCCCACACCTCTATATTTATATTTGAATGCAGTTGCCTCCTCTTCCGAAAAACTCGCTCTGCTCTCCTGCTGGCACTTCTTTCACTTCCTCCATCCCTACTTATCTCCTAATTAGCCCTCTGTATCACATCGGCACTCCCCATTCCTTGCCATGCCGTCTGCAGTGAAACCACCACAAACCCTGTACGATAAGGTCTTCGAGGACCATATTGTCGACCAGAAGGAGGATGGTACCATCTTGCTCTACATTGGTACGCACTCTACTCTCTTTCCGCCCCCTTGTTTTTTACTAACAGCCAATGATATAGACCGACATCTGGTCCATGAAGTGACTTCGCCAGTAGGAACCACCACAATGCACTACTAAACACGGTGGACGCTTACGCAACACAGCAAGCATTCGAGGGCCTACGGAACGCTGGTCGGAAAGTTCGAAGACCGGATTGCACACTGGCCACAGTAGACCACGTGCGTTACGCCAACTGTAGCTATCCAGAGTGTCGACTGACCCACGCAGAATATTCCCACATCATCGCGAAAGACGCTTACGACGACCGAAAAGTTCATCGAACAGGCTGATTCACGAACACAATGCATGACCCTGGAGGAGAACGTCAAGGCCTTCGATCTCACATACTTTGGTCTCGACGATAAGCGACAAGGCATCGTACACATCATCGGCCCCGAGCAAGGCTTCACCCTGCCGGGCACAACCGTTGTCTGCGGTGACAGCCACACATCTACACATGGCGCCTTCGGTGCTCTCGCATTCGGCATTGGCACGAGTGAAGTGGAGCACGTCCTAGCCACGCAGACCATCATCACGCAGCGGAGTAAGAATATGAAGGTGCAGGTCGATGGAGACCTGGCACCCGGTGTAAGCAGCAAGGACATCATCCTGCATGTCATCGGAAAGATTGGCACTGCGGGTGGAACCGGCTCTGTGATTGAATTTTGTGGGTCTGCCATTCGAGGGCTGAGCATGGAAGCCCGTATGTCGATATGTAACATGGCTATCGAGGGTGGTGCACGAGCCGGAATGGTTGCACCAGACCAGACCACGTTCGAGTATCTCAAAAATCGGCCGCTGGCACCCAAGCCTAACAGCCCAGAGTGGAAGAAGGCCGTGGAATACTGGTCGAGTCTGCGATCAGATGAAGATGCCAAATGGGACCAAGAGATCTTCATCGACTCCAGGGACATTGCACCTACCGTCTCGTGGGGAACCTCGCCAGAGGACGTTGTTCCTATCACTGCTGTCGTTCCCGGCCCCGATGACTTCCAGGATGAAAACAAGAAAAGCGCCTGCAAACGCGCCTTGAAGTATATGGGCCTGACTGCGGGTACTCCTATGCAGGAAATCCCCATCGACAAGGTTTTCATCGGCTCATGTACCAATGCACGCCTCGAGGATCTTCGAGCCGCCGCCCGCGTCGTGGAAGGCAAGAAGATTGCACCCAATGTTAAACGCGCTCTAATCGTTCCTGGATCTGGTTTGATCAAGCAAAAAGCGGAGTCTGAAGGTCTCGACCGGATTTTCGAGAATGCTGGCTTCGAATGGCGAGAGGCTGGTTGCTCCATGTGCTTAGGCATGAACCCCGATATCCTCGCTCCCGGCGAACGATGTGCATCAACTTCGAACCGAAACTTTGAAGGCCGACAAGGGGCTGGCGGTCGAACTCACCTCATGTCACCCGTCATGGCCGCCGCCGCCGCCATCGTTGGCAACCTTGCCGACGTACGAAAACTGGCTCCTCCTTCCATCGCACCTGCTAAAGGATCCCCTAAGATTGAACTAGATGATGCTCACATGGAAGACGTTGGTAGCGACGAAGACCTCGACCGCATTATCGATGCACCCGTCGATGGACCCTCACACACATCCACGACGTCAACATCCGGCGCCTCAGCTGGCATGCCGAAGTTTGAAACCCTCCGTGGGTACGCTGCACCCATGGACATTGCCAACATCGACACCGATGCTATTATTCCCAAGCAGTTCCTAAAGACGATTAAGCGCTCTGGTCTCGGTTCCGCACTCTTCCACGCCTGGCGCTACGAGGCCGGCAGCGACAAGCCTAACGCGGATTTCATCCTTAATCAAGATCCATTCACAAACTCCAAGATACTCGTCTGCACCGGTCCAAACTTCGGCTGCGGTTCCTCCCGAGAACATGCACCTTGGGCGCTTCTCGACTTCGGCATAAAATGCATCATCGCGCCCTCATTCGGCGACATCTTCTTCAACAACACGTTCAAGAACGGCATGCTACCGATCCGTATCACCGATGAAGCCGCTCTCTCCAAGATTTCCACCGTCGCCAAATCAGGAAAGGAGATCGAAGTCGATCTGCCCAACCAAGTGATCCGCGACGCTGATGGCAACGAGCTATCCAAGTTTGATGTCGAGCAGTTCCGGAAACATTGCCTTGTCAATGGACTCGACGATATTGGCCTAACGATGGGTAAAGTGGACAAGATTGAGAGACACGAGCAGAAGAGGACGCGCGAGTGGCCATGGTTGGATGGAAGCGGGTATCTTGCAAGGCACCGCAAGGGCCCAGTTAAAGTGGAGGCCAAACCCGTACCAAAGACAAACCGGGGACAGGAGATCACAGAGCCACTTGAGTGGTGATGGGAGGCCTGGCGGTATATATATGGTGTGGAAAAGTTTCTCGTTTCTGGTGGCGACGCATGCCAGGAGCGGATTATCATCATGGATGGATATGTACATGAAATGCGGCTTTCCAAATCCTTTTTACATTATACTCTCGAGATATAATCGCTGTGTGCATAACTGAAGTAGCTGTTGGCGCATTTCATCCAAGTCATTTCTCAAGGAATCGATCGGATGATGATGATGATGATGATGATGATGATGATGTTTCTCTATTTATTATCATTAACTATAACTATGCTATACGGAATACTCCGTATTGCATCTCCGATTCACAACTACATACTACAAACTACAATCTACATTTACACCCGGCCCTCTGTTACAATTCCACACGAACGAGCCCCTTTCGCGTTGCATCTGTCTACTTTTAGCCTATAATACTCCATTTCCCCTACCCTTGGGCGGATATCGCAGATGCTTGGTTCGGGGAAGCGGCTAGTGTCCTACCCATTCCACATTCCACATCTCATCTATCCATGGCATAATAGCCGAAACGACCACGCGCGCAATGCAGCTCGGGTACGAGCATCGGTAACTAAAGTTCCTCCCAGTCAGTCAGCCAGCCAGCCAGTCAGCCAGCCAGCAAGCCAGCAAGCCAGCTCTACAAGGCCGAAAAAGAAAAAAAAAAGCATCAACACATCTTCCACCACGTACCCGTATTCCCAACACCAATGCAAGACACAGGCTCTCAACAACACAGGTCCCATGCCCGACATTCGCCAAAGACAACTATCCGCGTCCAAAAAAAAAAAAAAAAAAAAAGAGAGGAAAAAGCCATGACTTGAAATACATAATACAAGCCCCAACCCTAACGACCCGCCAACCCAGGTCCCTCCTTAGTCCATCCACACCTCCTCATGCCCTCCTCGATCCTTCCCCAAACCCTCTCCACAACCTCCCTATCCCTCCACCTCCCCTTCTCACTCCCCATCCACTTATCCACCTTGACGCCCATGACACCCCTGCCCCACGCGCTCACCTGCTCCGGCACCTGCTCGCCCTCCCATCCCACAAAGATGCCCGGGTAATTGCTAAACAGCTCAATGGGATTCGGATACTTGTAGCTTTTGAACTGCCAGGACTGGCCCGTGGTGAAGATTGCGACGACGCGGGACCAGTAGGTAGGCTTGAACATGGAGGTTGAATCTACGAGGACGAAGCGGAGGGGGACGCTGGAGATGGAGGGGAGGAGGCGCGTCATTTGCAGGAAGTTGGAGGAGGTGGTTTCGGTGGTGTTGGCGGGGATAAAGACGCCGTCTTCGAGGAAGGATTTGATGTTGCTCATGCGGAGGAGGGAGGAGGCGGAGGGAGAGAGGAGAATGATGGGTTGTTCGGCGCGGCGGGAGGGTTTTTTGGTGAGGGAAGAGACGAGAGGGGGGTGGGGGGCGCTGGAGGTGGGTTTGGCGTGGGAGAGGAAGGCCGCGGCTGTTTTGCGGTAGGCTGAGAAGTCCTGGGTTGGGGCGTTAGTGATTTGGGATGTTTGAAGAGGTGAGTGGAGAGGTTTTGAAACATACAATGCCTTTTGTTCCTCTTAACGCTGTGTTGTGATCTCCCATTCTCCGCTCCCCGTCGTAGATCTGCAATAATCTCGCGTCTTGTCCGCCTACGCTCACACCGCCGGCTTTCCCACTCCCTGCCGCCACTTTCGCTGCATCGCCTGCAGCTCCCTCTTCAGCGGGGCCTCCCTCCACGGGAACAATGCTTTCACTCCCCTCTGTTTCACCGTTCAGCCAGCTGACAAGCTCAATCCTCTGGGCAAAACTCAGATTTTGAACACTACCCCCAGCACCGCTAGGCAGCTCTTCATTCAGCGCTTGGACCGCGGCCAGGTAATCGGGGACTGGGGCGTCTTTGTTGATCCATGCGAAGTATATGCTGCGTAAATCGATGGGTTTGGAGTCTGGCGCAAAGCGTGTGGGTATCGTTATGGGGAAGTTCCTGTGCTGGGAACCGTTGTTGAAGGAGATATGTGTTGCATTGGCGATGCTCAAAACTGTGTCGGCGGACGTGGTGGGGTCGAGTGTGTTGGTGAGGATGGGCGGATTATTGGAAGTTGTGCTCAGGCGCAGGTTGTAGAGGGCGTCATCGAGCTCGGCCTGTGTCGCCATGATGATGCAATTGTTCTGATGGTGATTCTATGGGGGCGGGAGTGGAGGTGGAGGTGAATTTGAATGTGGGGTGGTGGAGTCGAACGAGTTGAGTACGATGGAGATGCGCGCGGTGCTTTGAACTTTGGGGTTGAGCTGGTCGCGCCAAGTCTGTCACGTGCGCACGCGCCACCATTTGTCTTTGTTCCGGTCTCCCTTAGTGCATCGGTTTCGTAGACAGATGATGGAAAAAAACTGATAGAAATGACGATACAAGACACTTTACATATCCCAGTGGGAGCAAAGATGATTTCTATAAGTAACAAGATCGCTTAGAACGCTGCACAGTCGTGTCAATCATGCATAACGCGTAAAGATCCAACCTCCATCACGCTTCAGTAAAGCATCCTATTCTTCCCCGCCCCCTTCAAGGGACTGTTTTCCCAAGCAACCGTAATATCTCCATCTTCCTCATTATCGACATCCGCTAGGTCAATGCCCGTGACACCTTCATAATACTCCTCATCACCATCCACGCCCGCCGGAGTTCCAAATATTGGGCTCGTCGCGATCTTAGGACGACTCTTAAACACCCTGTCGTAACCGATTTCGTCGTTGAACAGATCCTCTTTTGGCGTCTTCTCTCCTGACTTGGCCTCTTCAATGGCTTCGAAAGATTTGCGTGCACGAGGCGTATCGAACTGATTAACTGGGAAAGTAGACAGGCGGGAGCTTTTGCGTTTATCTTTTTGTGGAGGGGCGAGGGAAGGGCGTGGTTTGGATGACATAGCTGCCATGCTCATCCGTGTGCGTTCCAGGAGTGATTGCTGACGTTCCAGTCCCGGGCGCGTCGCCGTGTTCAATGTTGGCGACTCTTCGGGTAGTGGAGGAGATGGCAGAGTAAGGGATTCGGCAATGGGCGAAAAAGAGAGGGTATGTGCCATAGACGTGCGGGTGCGTTCTGCGAGGCTGAGACGGGGCTGGGGCCTCTTGACCGGAGAGGGTGTCGCATCGCCGATTGTCGAGATGATTTGGGCGGCTAGAGCTTCTTCGGTGGGACGGACTGGTGGGTCGAAGACCGGAGGTTCCGAGGGGAAATAGGAGGATGGTGGGGGCGGTGAGGAAGAGGGTGAGGGTGAGGGTGGTTTTATAGAGTCTTGAGGCTGAGTTGGGGATGTGATGATCGGAAGGGGATGAGATATTTCTTCTATCGCCCTGGATGAATATTGGTGTTCTTGGAAGGATTCGACAGGGTGTGAAGTAGATGCTGCATTGCTGACGGTTGACGGGTGCCCTATGAGGGTCGCTTCTGAGTCTAATGGGGTTGCTGTTGTTGAAATACGAGGTTGTGGCTGTCGAGCTGGGACCGTCTCCTTGAAAGGTCTTCTGATGATCGGTGATGGCTTCACATGTCGGGGTGGACTTGGTGGCACCACCTTCGGAACGGGGTCGCATCGCAACTTCCTTCGTCGACCGGGTGATCGCGAAGTTCCTTGGGATGAGTCTCGCCGCCTGCGCTGCGGTATTGAGTGGTTGTACTTGGCCGTAGCAGCTCGCGAAAGCTCTTCGTCCATCTCGAGCAGAATATTTTCAAAGTCTGAACGTAACGATATCTTCCGAACAGGTTCATCGTCAGGTGTCTTTGTTGGTATTTGTAGTTGCAGATGAGCATCGAATTTGAGGTCGTTCGTTGCTGGTGTGACCTTTGTAGAAGACACTTTGGTCATGGAATCGTTCTGCTGGAGGCTCGCATGAAAAGTCCTCCACCTCTGAAGCCTGGCCTGCTGTTCTTGGACTCTCAACTGGAGAGTTTCCATAAGCCCCATGTCAGGAACGGCCTCTTCCAACTTGCGACCTTGGTCGACTGTGCGCCAGACCTGAGCAAAGGAGCTATTCAGGAAGGCATCTTCAGTTTGTGCATCTTCCCCATGAAGCATCACATCTAACCATTTCTGATCTCCGATCCAGTTGGCCTTCAGCTGCTTCTTAATTGCATCCGATTCTCTCTCGGCTATCGGTGGCCTTTGCGCTCGGGGAGACTCCTTGCACTTTCGTATCCGCTGATTGATACCGAGCGCTTTCTTTTCCAGCAGCTCTTCGAACTCGGCGAACCTCCTTCTCTTCTGTTCCTTTGTCTTCAAGACATTGACAAGGGAAGCTTTGTGCGCGATCGCAAGTGGTAGTAGAGAATCCTGTGCTGTGGTTGGTAGCATGGTAGCGGTTGTCAGTTTCCTTACGATCGCTATCCTCCTCTTGTCCGTCGGTTTCGATGCAAGTATCTTTTTCAATACAGCCGTGGAAAACAGGACCAGAATCTCGTAGAATCTATCTCCTTTGCACTCATCCAGCATGGTCTTTCTGAGCACCGATTCCCGGCCCAAGACGCCTTCCTTCTTCAGCGCATCCAATGAGCGGTGAAGGGCGATTCGCAAGTTGCGCGATTGAAGCGGCTCAAGTGGAGGGAAAAAAGGCCGAAGTTTCTATAGAAATTATTGTTATAAACTTGATTTGGAGGTGCGTGGTGGCGCGCATACCTGACTCGTTTCTACGGGGTCCCATATCTCGAACAAGCGGAACAGCGACCACTCCGTCGCTCCAATGCGCTGCTTCTGGTCTGCATTTCTGGCGGAAAATGTTTGCACGGCCACATCCGGCCAGTCGCTTCGCAGATCCAAGTCAAGAAGACGCAAATTCGTCACGAACAGCTTGATATCGGACGGTGGAAGCGGGTTGCTCCGTCCGGGCTTGGTTGTTGTTTTGACCGACAAGCTGCGCGAGACGACATTGGGAACTGTTGAGGTCTGGGAAGTAGGGCGCGACATTCTCTTTCGCTATGACTAAAAGAACAGATATTGGACGCATGCCCGGGCACGACAAGCAGAGTTACACCCGTGGACGCAATAGAGAACTGTCTAGATACCACGAGCAACGGACGGGGCGCAGGAGTTGCCCGCGGGAGATGCAAAACAATGCCTAACAATGCCGAGGCGCCAAACCCAATCTAGCATAGTCTACCCGCTGGTTATCGATACTGTACTTTGTATGTCGATACTCCGTGTGTCCGTATCTATAGTGATCGCAGAGTGATAGATAATCCCCCATCCCTGTTAATAAATGCAGCATTTGTTTTTCCCCACACAAAGGACGGAGTATCTATTGTAGAACCAAGCCTCTCGTTAGTTTGTTGACCGCCCTCTTTGCCGTCGTTCCAGCCCCTCCCTCCCGCCTTCTCTCCCACTCCCCTCCCCGACACTTGTTGTTCGCCAAAATACCCAGCCGTCCCAACTCATCCCCACTACCTACGGAACCACAGCCAAAATGAGCCCGCCATCCGCCAACGGAGCCCCCGAGACGTCCGACGAGAGCACACAGACAAACGGCTTCAGCGATTCCAATTCGGGCAATCTCAAAGAGGATGATATGAACAGAGGAACGCATTGGACAGTAGAGAGCGGTATGTGGTGAACACAGAGCCTTGTCGTAGGCCGCTCCTTCCCTTTGTCCTTTGTATTCCTTCCTTCCTTGTGGACTGCGCCTGCTGACACTCCCCAAAGTTCTCGATGACATCACTCCTCGCTATGTCGAAGACACCGACTCACCGGTACCTTTCATCCACCTGCTCGAGCGCCTTAAGACGACCAAGCGCGCCGGCTGGTGTCGATTCGGCATCGAGAATGGTGAATCCATTAGCGACCACATGTACCGCATGAGTATCATCACCATGATGGCCCCCAAAGAAGTCACGGACGGCCTCGACATACTCCGGTGCTGTCGCATGGCCCTGATCCACGACATGGCTGAGTCATTGGTGGGAGACATCACGCCCGTGGACAATGTGTCCAAGGAGGAGAAGAGCCGGCGGGAATCCGAGACCATGGATTACATCTGCAACAAGCTCCTGGCCAAGTTCAATGGCGGTCTGAATGCGCATGACATTCGCGCGCTGTGGCAGGAGTATGAAGATAGCGTGACAAAGGAGAGCTTGTTTGTGCACGACATTGACAAGGTGGAGCTGATTGCCCAGATGGTGGAATATGAGCGCCAATTCAAGTGTACAAAGGATTTGGGCGAGTTCACGTGGGTGTCGCTGAGGATCAAAACAACCGTGATTCGGGATTGGTGCAGCCAGTTGCTGAGAGAGCGCCAGCAGCTGTGGAAAGAGCATGGCAAAAGTCCGGTTTGGGCAGAGGACACGGAACCTACTGAGAAGCATGCACTATCATAGATCACAGCGCTGGGAGGCTACAGCCATGGCATGCGAATTGTTCCTTTAGCGGGAGCGTGCCTATGTTGAGCGTGACCAGCGCTGGTGTTTGTAAACATGATAGATTTTAACCTAGGCAGCTTCTAGATATCCCCTAGCATGGAGAATTACTTGATATTCTAATTTCCTTTCGTTTTGAGTTGGTCCCTGTCTTCCAATAATTATGTTGGCTGGTGTATGAACGTGTACGGCCAAACTTGAAACCCCCAAATATGACGCGTCTTTTACCACACAAGACACGCGTGACGGTCGAATTTCAAAAGAAAACAACCTACAACCCACATTTCAGCCTTGAACACACGCACAATCCACACCAATCGACCTCGTGTGAGCGAGTACAGTAAAGCAAGCAGGTGGGAAGCTACAAATAGTATAAACAGACAAATAAGGGGCGGGGGGTATCAATTCGTTAATCCTCATATCATCATCAAATCGTAGCTCCTTTCGCTCGCAGTCAATCAAGCTATTGTCACTTTGTGACAGCACTCAACACACTAGGCCAATCACGCTCTAGGTACTCACTCGATTAATTCTCGACCTTCTACTCTTTACGACTGAAGTTCCCAGTCCCTCGTCTGCACCGTCAAACACGCTGCCCCGTCTCCCCCTCCTGCCACCTCGCTTAGGTGAGGTCCTTCTTTGCTCCGACTCATTCCCCGTTTCCATGCCCTCACTATTACTTTCTTTTTCGTTTTCCACCGCATTTCTTCGAGCTCCATGAAAAATACAGAAACCCCTCCCCGGCCCCCGGTATTTCCTACTTAACGGACAAAGCGGCGAGTTTGGCAGGTGCTCCGGTGTGATCCATTCTAGTTTTGCTTTGTCTTCAGCCAATCTTCGCATCACGTCATGGTGGTAGGGCGATTGTGGATGTGTCGAGACTTCTTCGTCAGTTCCGCCGGTGGGTGTGGAAACTCTGAACCAGTTCTCAATTGTTGGTGGAGGTGACGCCGTGTTGCTTTTGGTGGTGGTGACAATAGGCTCTGAGAAGCCTGATGGGCGGGGCAACGTGGGCGAATGAGCAATCGGTGTACGGGAGATGTCAAGGTAGTCTATCGTACCAGATGATCCTTGTGTCAGGGAGATAGCATCTCCAATGCCAGATCCTGATTGTGCAAAAACTGCATCTGGACGAGGACCTTGTGGACTTTCATCACTTTCTGTCTCTCCTAGCGAGATCCCTATCTGCGGCATCAAAAGTGCATCAGAGTCCCAGAGTCTACCCTGACTCTGCACTTTCTTATTCTGTCGAACCGAACTTCCATCATGTATTCCGAAGAAGAAGTTATTAAGTTTGCCTTTCACTTCGCCATTGGCGTCATATAAAGGTGGTGTAGGAACACGTTGTAGGCCGGGGGGGACAAAGGCTATGGGTACAGCCATGTTGGCAATATAATCAGTAGCTAGCTGGTCACTGATAGGCTGCGTGGGAATGGATTGCTTGCGTCGCCAGAAATACTTCTGCGTTGATGTGGTAGCGATGTTGGGTGTGCTAGCGACGGAGCCCATGGAAGCGCCCGAGCGTTTGGTCTTTAAAAGACGTGTAAGGAAGAAGAAGCCTGGAGAAGGTCGAGTGGGAGAGGGAGTTTCCTCTAATTCGTTGGACGTCAGAGGGCTGGACCAGCGCCAGCGACGGGAACGGCCGTGTTTGCCCAGTCCATTTAGGTCTTGCTGAAAACGTGTTTGATGGGTTGGCGGTTGATGGTAGCCTGAAGTTTGACATTGGGTTTGATTCTGTGGCGCTTGGATCTGATCGGGAGTAGATGTGACGTTTGGCGAAGTTGGGCCTGAGCCGTCAGTGCTCGTTCGCGTTTTACTACTACTCCGTGTGCGTCCAAAACGAACGCGGCCCATCGAGCGGCTGCTGCAAAGTTGCTTGCTTGGTGATATTGTCTGCGGTGTCGTTGAGGGTATGAAAGTGTTAATGCTGGGAAGGGTAGCATCTTCTAGAATTGTTGGAGGAGCAATCGGTGGATCTGCCATGTAGCTGATGGGAGGACGATCCGTGATCCAAGGAGTTTTGGGACTTCGAGGCCGAGACGGCACAACACTGCTAAGCTCAGATGCTGGTATTCGGCCGCGTGGCGGTAATTCAGGCATGTCTTGAGGGAGTGTGAGTTTCAGTGGATTGTCCATTGCGAGTTTGCGCCGCTCTGCTAGCGTCCCTCTGGGTGAGAGGGTGGGCTTATCGGATTTGTGGCCTATTTTTTCCGAGACCTTCAGCTTTCGTTCTGGTTGCTCGATGGATATTGCAGAGGTATCGAGTTTGGGATGACGTGCTGACTTGCTTGCTCTGCGGCCTACGTGATCACTGGTGGCTTCTTGTGCTCGGACATCTGGTTCGGAAGAGACGAACATGCGCATATCCGGTACGTGCTTGATGATCCCTCTTGCGACTGCGCTTAGTGAAGAATGTCCCGTATCTGTTCGCGATATGCTAAAGTGTATGTCGGATTCCTTGGTTGAAGACCGAGACACGGCGCTGTAGGAGCTCCCAATGCTAGGCCCTCGAGCTCTAGCAAGTCCTTCCATCAAAAGGCTGGTTGGTGGTGATGATCTACTTAATATCTCCTCCAGCGACGGTGGGGTGTGAGGCGTTGGTGGAGCAAGTGGCACCGTAGTGTGCTCATCTTCCTCCTCGAATGCTCCCCACACAAAACCTTGTCGACGTTCTTCGGGCCGGGGTGTGTACCCGCTCCCTCCGAGTGTTAGGGTATCTTTTCGTACAGCGTCGGCATGCTCTTGCAGAGAGGTGTATCTTCTTGCGACTCCAGGCTGAGGCAGTGACGCTGTGATGAGAGCATTGTCCGTGGCGATGATTTCATGGTCAGGTCGGAGGGGTAGCCGTAGAGTCAGGGCAGGCTGAGAGTCTGAATGTATGGATGTTGTCGACGGTCCCACGGTCGACATGTAGATCCGCGAGGCAGGTATTGCGACCCGTAGCTTTGGTTCGCCGCTGCGATCTGGTGGCGACACAAGATATTGACCGAGGCTTGAAAAGACTGCTCATGCGAAATAGGAATACAGCAGATGATCAGATCACCAAGAACTGGTTCCCTGCGGCGTAGGAAGGGCGTGAGGGCAATAGGGAATATGTAGATTGTGGTGATGAAGCGAATGGAGGTGCGACTGATTTGGGCGTGTGGGAGGTCGGGTCGGTCGCCGTAATGGGAAGGAGATATGGGGATATGTAGATTTAAACAAGAAGCAACCACTCACGCCTGCGAGACAGATGGGAAGAACTCCCAGAGCAGATCATCAGCCCCGGATTGCCAAAGAGAAAACCCCCAACGCCGACCAAATGCGTACGTACGTCCGCCCTTCATACTGACAATCATCCAGACATGCATCCCAATCCCGTTCGCCTGTCTTCCATATCTTGAGCCCATGTACACCTTTGCCATTCCCAGTCGCGCTTCGTAACACATGACACAAAAAGCAGCAACAGCATCATCGTCATCACCATCATCATCACCATTCATTACTTCATTTCGGCGGCCGTCGTTGCTTGGACGACACTTGTGCCGTCCACAAACCTCGTTCGGAAGATGCGATTCGCGTTCTGGAACATGCCGTCCTTGAGACTGACGACGATGAACTGGGAGCCTTTGAATCTCATTTTTATCAAGCGGCCAATGTTCTGTGTATGCGAAAGATCGAGAGCGGCGTCGACCTCGTCGAGAATGTACATGGGCGCTGGCTTGAACTGTAGCAGAGCCATGATGAGCGATAGAGCGATGAGTGACCTAGTGTCCGTTAGCTTATGCGGCTTTATCTAGTGCTGTTAGAACGTACCGCTGTCCACCACTTAATTCCGTCAAAGACTGTTTCCACACTTTGCCCAACATGACCTTGACCTCCAGGCCGTCCGAGATAGTCTTGCCTTCAGGTGGATCCAGCTTGGCGAAACTACCGGGTAGAAGCTCGTTGAAGATCTGGCCGAAATCGCCGTTGACCTTGGTCCACGTCTTATACAAAGCTTCTTTCTTGTACTCGTCAAGCTTGACAATTGTCTCCTCGATCTTCTTTTTATCCTTGATGACGATCGACATGTTCTTCTTGAGGCTGGCTTCCTTCTTCTCGACACTGTCAATCATGGCCATAACCTTCGGGTTGATCTTGTTTTTCATGCCTTTTAATCGCTCATCCATGGCCTTACGTCGCGCTTTGCAGTCTGTCATGTTCTGTCCCTTAAAGTCGTACGGTGTCCCAGCACGTCCAAAGAGCTCAGACTCGTCGGCAATCCATTCGTACTCTTTTGTGAGCGCATCAAGGTTGCCAGAAGCTGCATCTCGCTCTTTGTGGAAACGTTCAATCTCATGGCCAAGCTTCTGCTGCTCAAGACCAGCTTCGGTGATGGAAGAGTTCTTCGACCGTATAGCCTCGTCCAACGCACGCAATTCGTCGTCAAACCCAGTAAGTTTGGCTTGTTCGTCAGTAAGGTGAGCTTGCGCAAGATCATGCGCGTCCTTCACTTTGGCTTGTTCATCGACTAGAGCGTCAATCTCCTCTTGTTGAGCCTTGAGCGTAGTCTCGACGTCCTGCAGTTGTTCTTGCGCTGCCGTGAGATCACTGCCACACTGTTCAGACTCCACCATGGCCTCCCGCATCTCTGATTGAAGAGGCTTGATGGCGGCATTGCTCTTAGTCAGCGCCTTCTTCAGCTTGCCCAAAGACGACCGTAGCTCGGCAAGCTTGCTGCCTTTGTTGCTGTTGAATTCGTTCATATCTTGCTCGATGCGCTTGATTTCCTTGGAAGCTTCGTCTTGTCTTGTTTTGGCGTTCTTGATGTCGTCCTTTAGCTGAATTACAGATTGCTTCATCTCTTCAATTGCCTGGATGACCTACCAAAGTGTTAGCGATCTCCTTGCATTGGGGCTTCGAAAAAAAGCGGTAACATACCGATGATGAAGAGTTGCCGTTGATTTGCTCTTCCGTAAGCTTGATCTCATGCATCTTCAGATCGAGATCCTGCTTAGCCTTGCGTGCGGAATCGAGCTTTTTCTTCTCGTTAGCCATCGTGTTTTGAAGCATGGACAGCTGCTTCTCCTGCGAGCGCAGCTCTTTGGAGATCTCGTTGAGCTTCTGTAGCGTCACCAGAACACCATTCGAATGAGGTGCGCTCCCACCAGACAAGGTGCCAGATGGGTCGTAGACGTCACCTTCCAAAGTGACACTCTTCATACGAACTTTAGGGTCAAAGGTCACACGTTTTGCTGTCTCTGCGTCCTCGCATACGAGCGTCGAGCCAAAGACGTACTCCATAGCAGCGGTGACTTCGTCGTCGTATCCGATGAGTGACAACGCTAGGTCTACTTTGCCTGGCGCAAGTCTCTGAGCTGCCCCAATCTTTTCAGCCGAGGCTCTGAAGGCAGAAATTTTGTTCAGTGGAATGATGGTAACCCGTTTTCTGAGCTTGCCGTTTTGGAGCAACTGTGTACCAGTATCGGCGGTATCGACAACTACATTGTAAAGACGACCACCAGCGCAGATCTCCAGAGCGGTCCCTGCACGTGTGTGCTCCTTCTCAAGATTGAAAAGCTGAGCAACCAGACCCTTGACGCGTGATCGGTCGAAGTTTGGCGAGGGATCGTTGTAGCTGAAGTCGATGTTGGCAACCTTTCGCCGTAAGCCATCTGCTTGCTGCTTTAGCTCGCGAATCCCCGCTTGAAGATGAGACTCTTGTTGATAGAGCTCCGAGTCCTTCCCTGGTTCGAATCCCATCTTGGTTAACTCATTCTCGAGCTTCTTCGCCTGTGACTTGAGTGCCTCGAGATCCTTCAGTAGACCTGAATTTTGTTGCTTGGCCTTCTTGGCTTTGGGCTCGTCTTCCTTGATCTGCTTCTCCAAATGTGATATTTTGAGCTTGTTCTGCTCTTGCTCCGTAGCAGCAGCGCTTGCTCGGTTTCTGGCATCCTGGAGCTGACCCTGGTAGCCGCTATCTTGGCCCTCCTTGGATGCTACACCAGTTTGTAAAGTTTGCAGCAGTTCCTCCTTCTTCTCGACCTCTTCTGTCTGTCTGGCGAGGTCATCGGATGCCGCCTTGTATTTCTCTTGGAGTTTTTCGTAGGTGTGAGTCTTTTGTTGTAACTGCTTCTCGAGGTCCTCGACGCTCTTCTGGATGCCAGTCTTACGGTCTGTCTCTTCCGCCATACTGGTCTTCTTTAAATCGAGCACCGTTGTTAATCGCACGATCTCATGCGAATGTGCCTTGACCTCCTCTTCAAGTTCCTGAAACTTGCCACCCTTTCGGAGCTCCTTTTCGCGCGTCGCCTTGACATTTTTTATGTCTTCCTGAAGAAGGTGAATTTCCTTCTTCATGCGCTCTGCATCCTCTTCTAGGTCTGTGGCGCGCGTCTTCTTCGACTCAAGGTCGTCTGCGGACTGTCGCAGCTTTTCCGTGAAACGAATATAGTCATGTGCAACAACGAGGCGCGTTAACCGCTCGAGATCGCTCTGTGTTTGCTGGAAGTCCAAAAAGGCGCGCTTCTCCGTCCGCAACTTCTCCAGCTTCGGATCGATCTCGTCTCGTAGAAGCCCCGCGATTTCCTGCACCTTCATCTCTTTCTTCGCCATGGTCTTGAATGCCTTGTCTCGGCGATCCTCGAACATGCGCGTGCCGGCAGCCTCCTCGAGCATAGCCAGTATCTCCACCGCCTTCATGTTCAAGACTTTTGTTATTCGGCCCTGCATGATCAAAAAGTTCGGATTGTTGATATTGAGCTGCACCGACTGGAACAGGCTCTGGATGTTTTGCTGCTGCGCGCGGCGACCGTTGATCAGATATTTACTTGCACCACCCATCACCACCTGTCTTGTCACCGATATAAGGGCTTCATCTTCGAAGCCGACGGGACTGTTGGACTTGTCACGGTTGTCGAATACGATGGTCACACTGGCTTTCGTCACGCCTGCCTGCCCGCGCTTGTAGATGAGGTCCTGGAGGTTTTGAGCGCGGACCGTGCTCATATTTGTTATTCCAAGGACGAAGCATATCGCGTCCAAGATATTAGACTTTCCCGAACCATTGAGGCCGGTGATAGAGTTGAACGAGGCGTCCCTGGCGTTGTGAGCTCTTGTTGTGTCATCGCACTGGGGGGGTAAACAAACCAGCCGGATATGACGGTACGGACGGCGTACGATTTAAAGCCCTGCAGCTCGTTAGACAGTGTCGCATTAGTCGCGAATGCATACTTACATCGATAACGAGCTCTACAATCCTCATGGTGGCGGCATGTGTTGTTGTGCGCAGATGTCGCTGTTTGTTTATTCACCCCCATCAGATTGCAAAAGACGAGTCTGTGCGCTCCTCGCGGTTTCACGTGAGATGGGGAATCACGTGACAATTCAACAGCACCTCGTATAGACGAGTATGCTATCTACCTAAAGTAACCACTTGGTGTTATCTAGTCTTAGTAATTTCTTTTGTGGAAAAGACAACCCCCTTCTGCGCGACGATTCAGTTATATGGATGAAGGGGTCACTCGCTATCCACCATTACTCCCGCTTCGAACACCAGAAGCCAGTGCAATCATTACCAACACATCCGCATTGGCTTCTTGCATCTGACAACGCGCTCCATAGCCTGACCCTCCCTCTATCGCTCACTCTGTACTCCGTACGTTGCAAAGACTAAGCCGTTACACACTCGCATTGCAGGATCCTGGCACCTGGCTACGCTTATATAGCCTTCGTATTGTTCACCGTACCAGTTGAGGGGAAACTTTCGTGAACTTAAAAGACGGGACCCCTTTTTCCAGTTCCCAATTTGACAACTTTATTCCGATTCTGATCTTATTTCTCTAGACACGACATTCCTGCAGTCAAGCACGTTAAGCTTTGCGCCACGGAAGCTTGGTCGATCGTTCATATTTCCCGGGAATATGAATCGGTGGGGCCACCATCAACACCAAAGAGGCAGGTTGCGACTTCAATCGTCTTCCAATGGCGGCATAATGCCCATATTAGCCCGTGCCTTGGTTTGCGCAATAGCAGGGCCAAATGTCGTACTTGACGAGACGATCAATTGATAAAGAAGTCTTCGTCGTCATCTTCGTCTTCGCACAAATGTTAAGAGAGAGTCCTACAGGGTGGTCTACCTTCACTGCTCGCTTTGCCTCCTCCTGAGATTGCCTGTTGTTGCAATATGGCGTCATTCGTTAGTCGTCTCAGGCGCAAGCCTACTGAGCAAGAGTCCCAAAGCTCACCACAACGGGCCAACACCAATACTACTGACATTACAGAGGCCTCGGACAGGACTGAGGTCGACTCCAAAATCACCATGGCGCGCCACCCTGAGAAGCCGAATGAAGGCACCACATCTGGCGCGGCGCCTGTCATCGATGCCAACGGTGACGAAGAAGCCGATGTCCCAGACGATGTTAAAGAGCTCCCCAGAGTTGTCCGTAACATCGTCAGCCTCGAGGATGATCCCAATGCGCCGACAATTACCTTTCGCTACTTTCTGCTCTGCTTCCTCTTCGTTCCTCCGGGTGCCGTCTTATTCCAGATGGGAATCTATCGAACAACATCTGCTGTATACCCTGTTCTTTTTGTTCAGATTGCGTCCCACTATGTTGGCCATTGGCTGGCTGAGATTCTTCCCGCAAAAACAATACATGTCCCGTTCACAAAATGGAAGTTCAGTCTGAATCCAGGGCCATGGAGTGCAAAAGGTACATAGTGAGACTGCGGCATGACTACAGATACTGTCAACTTACTAACCGTGACAGAAAATGTGTTGGTCACTGTGACCGCTGCCTCGGGTGCCACTTCGAATGCTGCATGGGCCAGCATCTCACTTGCACAACTCTACTACAACACCCACATTCCAGCTGCAGCATGTATTTTCTTCATGTGGGCCATCGTCTACATTGGATATGCCATGGCTGCACTGGCTCGCCAGTTCCTCTTGTATGATCCAATCTATGTCTGGCCATACTCCCTAATGCAGACCGCCGTTTTCGAAACGCTTCACAAATCAGTGCGCGACTCGTGGATTGCTCGGAAGCAGAAGTACGTTTTCTTCGGCACGTTGGTTTTCATCATCTTCTGGCAATTTCTCCCAGAATACGTGTTCCCTATGCTGAGCTCGCTTTCCTTCCTTTGCTGGGTGGCTCCTCGCAACCCTGTTGCGAACTTCATTGGAGCTGGGATAGGCGGCATGGGCTTCCTCAATCTTACCCTCAACTGGGCCAACATTTCCAATCAGGCGCTGACTAGCCCGATGGTGGTACCCTTCTGGACGACTGTTGTATTGACGGTCGCATTCGTCTTCAACTGCTGGGTCCTGCTTCCTGCGGCCAAGTGGGGCAATTTGGGGGAATGGAAGCACCAGCTCATGTCGAACCGATTGTTTCTGGAAAACGGTACGAGGTATCCTGCGGCTGCCCTGATCACACCTGATCTTACTTTCAACGAGACTGCGTATCAAGAGCTGGGACCTATCTATCTTGGGACGCAACAATTATGGTCTATGTTCTTCGACTACTCGTCATACATCTCCGCGCTCACTTGGATGGCTCTCTTCGGGTATCCACAGATCAGGGGCACAATCCAGAAACTACGCGATCGCGCGAAAAAGAAGAATGGAAAAGCCATCAATGACTTCTATACCGATCGTCTGAATGTGCTCATGCGCTCTTACAAAGAAGTCCCACTCTGGTGGTACATTGTCCTCTTCATCGCATCCTTCGTTACCATCATAACGATTCTAGCTTGCAACCTCTTCTTCATTCCAATCTGGACCTTCTTCGTAGCCATTTCTTCATCCGGTGTCATGATCCTACCCTTCTCCTGGCTCTATTCCTTCTCCAGCTTCCAAGTTGCAATCGGCTCTTTCAACGAGCTTCTTTATGGCTTCATGGTCAACGCGTCAGCCGGACACAAACATCCCGCCGGCGCCACAGCCTACGGTTCCATCGCAGGAGATATCTGGTACCGTGCGCAGTATATGCTTCAGGACCAGAAAATCGGCCACTATATGCATGTCCCGCCTCGAGCCATCTTCTTCAGCCAGATTTTTGGCGAATTGATTGGCGTCCCGATCAATTATGGCGTTATCCAGTGGGTCTTGAAATCAAAGGGAGAATACATTTCTGGCGAGAAGACGGATCCATTAGGTCAATGGACTGGCCAGAGTCTGTCCAATTACAATACCATGGGTGTGCAGTATGTGCTTATTGGGCCAAAACGGTTGTTCCAGCAACATATGTATAAACCGCTACCGTATGCCTTCCTTTATGGGGCGCTCGCACCCGCCATTATTTATGGGCTTCATCGAGCCTTTCCCAAGAGCAAGCTCAAATTCCACCTTTGCAAGTTCAAACACCTATTCCGGTTTTTGACGGAATCTTCATGATGCTTCCTCCCGTCATTTCTGTTGGACCTCGTGCTAACTTCTCTAGGGAACGTCACCATTTTCGGCGCGGGCATGTCTCAGTTCTATGGTAACCTTTCTACCGGTTACATATCCCGCTTCATCGTAGGATACATTTGCATGTTCTACTTCTACCGTCGTCGTTTCGAGACATGGAAGAGATATAATTACCTCGTCGCTGCGGCGCTGGATGCTGGGTTCAATGTTGCAATGTTGCTCATGTTCATCTGCTGTAAGTCATTTGTCTATTGTTTCGAGTCTTACATTGAGCTTCTGCTGATGATTTTGGTAGTTTCGAGCGGGAAGGTCGTGAAAATGCCGCATTGGTGGGGCAATAACAAGGAGAGTGTTGAGAGGTGTTTTGCGTTGGAGTAGCCGCGTGGTGAGTGGGCAAACAAGTGGTGTAAGGTGGGAGGATATTGATGGTAGGCTCAATGGTTAGGGAAGGTACAATCATTCTATGTAATGCAGACTCTAGGTACTTTATATCAGGTCTATTGCCTTTCACCTTCCCCTAGATCAGAGGACGAAGCAAAAATGCAAGCATGCTTCTCACAGATACCAAGACCCCCCTTCCGATTCCTCTCATAGTAATGTTGTTTCTCTCATCTCCACCCACATCATCGTCACTATAATCAACAAACTAGACTACGAACTCCCACCCTCCACCACCCCATCCTTACCACCAACCCCACTCCCAGCTTTCCCACGCCCCTTATAATAAGGCCGCGGCAAATTATCATAATACGGTACAACAATAACATTCTCATCGTCCGTTTCGCCCACCATCGCCCGCGTCGAATCATGCACCGGCATCCCACTAACCCTCAAATCAATAAGCCCAGGACCCCCCAACCCAGCAACCTCCTCCACCGCCGCAACTATCGCGCCCAAGGCCCTTTCCTCGCGCTCCCGCGGCTCAAAAACCGTAGCATCGACATGCAAGCCCCGCATAGCGAAGCCCTTGGCAACGACATCGTACCGAGTTTCCGGGTTCAGAATCGCCGCTGGTCGACTCTCTGTAACTTTTCCGTACAACAGGTCCTGGCCTGCGCGACTCATACCCCAGACGCTGTTGTTTACGACGACGGTCAGGATCTGCAGTTTGAACTTCTGGAACGTGTCGAGCGAGGCGAGATGGAAGCCTGAGGATCCATCGCCCTGGATGTTGACGATGAGTCGGTTGCCGCCTTTTTCGCGGTCTGCGATGGCGGCGCCGAGACTGTAGCCCCAGCCATTGCCCAGGAAGCCGAGGTAGCCGCTAGCTACCATGGAGAGAGAAGCACGAGCTTCGGGGAGGACTTGGAGAGCCCAGCCTCCGGCTTCTCCGCCGTCGATGGAGATGATGCTGGAGGAGGGGAGGTGTTGGAAGAGTGTTTTTACGGCATGGTAAGGATGGAGGTGGCCATTCTTTTGGTCGATTTTGGGCTCGGATTCGTTGTGGGGTGCGCGGTGGGATTTGAGGCCTAAGGCTATGCGGATCCAGGATTCTGAGGTTCGAAAGGTGGTGTTGCTGAGTTCGGTAACTAAGGAGGAGACGAAGAGTCGGGTGTCTGAGACGATGCCTAGCGCGATGTGTTGTGAGCGACCGATTTCAGAGCCGTCAATGTCGACTTGGATGATCTTGCATTCTTCGCTTGTTGGAATGATGGCGCCGCTGCGTCCTCCTAAGATGAAGCCTGTTCGTGCGCCTAGGATGAGCACGAGATCAGGTTGCTTTTCTCCTGTTGCAGGGAGGATTGCTAGTGATGCAGCAGAGCCTGCGTGGAAAGCATGTGTATGCGCCAGTTCAGTGCTGTATTTTGGGGAGTGGAAGATTGGGATTCCGATCTTGTCAGCTAGGGCAGCAATCTCGGTAACGGCCTTTCCTGGTCAGTGGTTCCAAGGTCTAAGGAAGGTTCAGGATGCAAGTACCTTAGAAGCACCAGTCCCAACAACAACGACCGGCCTTTCTGCCTTCTTTAACAAATTCACAACTGTCTTTACGGTCTCCACGTCCGGGCCTGGAGCCGTACTCATCGGTCTAGTCAAGCCGCCCCAGGAGATACTTTCACTTTCGACAGGCGTGAATAGTACGTCAATGGGAAAATCGACCACTGTCGGCCCAGGAGTTCCCGTTCCCGCTGTCTGCCACGCCAGACTCACAATACGTGGTATTTCACTTACAGTAGTGATCCGATGGCAGAATTTCGTAAGCGGTTTAGCAAGAACAGTCTGGTCATGGAAACCTTGGAGTGCGTTGGCTTCCGCGTCACGGAGAGGTGGTGAGGAAGTTATGCAGAAGAGGGGGCTACGATCAGCGAATGCTGTAGCGAGACCGGGAAGTGCGTTGCAGAATCTAGATACAGTAGATTGTCAGCCAGGGCTCAGTCTCAAGATGTTTTCTGTAAGAGGATATTGAGAAGTCGACTTACCCGCTATTCGCAGTAACAAAACAACACCCCGTCTTTCCACTAACCTTGGCGTATCCCTCCGCGGCTTGGACGGCAACAGTCTCATGTCTTGTATCAATCAATTCGATCCCGACATCTACGCATCCCATGAGGAAGGCATCCAGATGTCCCCCGTGCAGACCGAAAGCTATGCGGACGCCTAGGTGGTGGAGACATTGAGCTAACAAGTCTCCACCAAGGAGCTCGCGGCCTTTGGGTTGCTTCAAGTCGATCTTGTGGGAAGTCATTCTTAAGTCTCTTCGCATCTATGTAGCCGTTATCAGTCAACTCAAGCGTGCTTTAAGGCAGGAAGCCATTGCAGGGAGACTCAATGCCAAGTCACCTGTCAACCTCGGTGAAATCTCAGCAACCGGAACTACGTTCCGCTCCATGGCCTATTCTTGTGAGGGTCTGTTTGCTGTTCGATACGAAGTATGATGTGAGTGTGGGGTAGAACCGCGCCCCGCTCGCCAATAAGGATGAGGTGGGGAAAGAGTTAGTGAGCCATTTACGGAGTACTGCAAAACCAGTCTTGGCTTCTTATAACATATCGAGTCGACATGGATGACTAGGCTAGTTATTTACTACTATTCAAGTTCACCTAAATGTTTACATATACGTAAATCCAGCCTGATACTATACAAAACCCACCTGACCAGGGATCTTCACTTAGATGAAGAGCTTAGAGCCATGGTATTTCACATTCTCCTTGTATGTGGTGGACCCAACTGCAAGTGTGCGGTTGGGGAAGCCGGTGAAATCGCGTGCGAATGTTGCGACGGAGTGCGCGATGAGCTTGAAAGAATCAGTAATTTCTCAGTTTTTGTACAGGGATAACACATACTTTGGTGTTGACGACCCAAGCCGTTATATTGACATTTGAAAGATCGTCGCATAATTGGTGATAACAAGGATCATACCAATCTCCGGCCTTTCCGCCAAATTCCTTCTCCTCTTTCTTCGTCTTGATACCCTCCGCACCAGTCGCAATACCCCCACCAGGGATGCCATTGCGAATGAATCCATCATAGTCGCTGCGCCCATCGAACGCAATGAAAGTGAAGTTATAATTGTTCTCCTTGTACCAATCAATGTACAAATTCCTCAATTCTTCAGATCCGTTCGGGTTGGCGGCATTTGTGGCGTTGTAGATTTGATATGCGAAATTCGGACTGGCCATCATATCGTAATCCATAAAGAGACGAATCTTTTTGTTTTCTTGTTCGGGCAGGGTAGCAACGTAGTAGTCGGATCCAAGTAATCCCTCCTCTTCACCAGCCCACCAAGCAAAGCGCACACAATTACTGACATTGAATTTCGTCAGCTGGGTAGCCACTTCTAGAAGACTGATAGAGCCAGATCCATCGTCGTTAATCCCCGGACCTTCGGCGACACTATCACTGTGAGCACCAAGCATCACGCAGTTCTCCGGATCTCCCTCTGCCGTCTGGGCGATTATGTTCACAGTGAGAATTTGGTTGACTTCGGCGTCGATGTACGCAATGGAGTCGACGCGTTGTTTATCCTCGAGCTTTTTGATGATAGGAGCAGCTTCTT
Organism: Helminthosporium solani; assembly: GCA_022560085.1. Classification (NCBI taxonomy): domain Eukaryota; kingdom Fungi; phylum Ascomycota; class Dothideomycetes; order Pleosporales; family Massarinaceae; genus Helminthosporium; species Helminthosporium solani. Next base: position 86,290 of record JAFISD010000026.1, on the reverse strand, counting down.
CTCCCGAAAGTCCGAAAGTAGCGACATGGTTCGGCGATGGCGTGCCCAAAGTACCTTGAACCGAGTCTTTCTCAGAGTTGTAGACGATGGCAGCTACGGCACCCCTCAACCCGGCATTTTCCGACTTCGTCCCAAACGGACAGGTTCCACGTTTGATGAAGGCAATATTGCCCTTGACCGACTCGGGAACGTCAGAAAGTTGACAACCTTCATTCGAGACGAGGACAAGGTCGCCATGCACAGGCTGCTTGTTCTTGGTTGCAGGGGCCAAACCCATGGGAGCAGCTGACTTGGACACTTGATCGCCCAAAATAAGACGTGACTCGAAGACGTTTCCAGAAACCGCAGGAAAAGTCTGGTTTTCGATTTTGTAATAGTCGCCAAGTTGAAGAATGGTTTCATAGATGTACGATAGAGTTCCCGCGTGTCCTATCCATTATCGTCAACGAGACGATTCATTTGGCAAACGTCTGGTGGTGAAACATACCAGCACTCCCAATAACTCTCGTAGGGTGATTGTATTCATCTTCTCCAAGTTTCGCGATCTCATACAGCTTCTTGGCACGCTCGAATAATCTGTCGCCACTTATGAGGCTTTGTAGCTCCGACGAGTTGATAAGCGGTTTCGTCTCGTCCACTACTTTGATCGGAGCTTGTTCGCTAGAAGAGAGCAAAGGAATTTGAAGCGCCGCAGTGCCGGCTACGGTGGCGTAGAGAGGAATGGCTTGTTGGACCCTCATCTTGGATAGACGTAAAAAAGAGGAAGATAAGGATGAAGATGGGATGGAAGACGAAAGGGTTGATGACCGGATGACTGGTTGCTATGGCGGCCGCAACCTGGTCGAAACGCCAATCTATAGCTACGCGAGCTACCGCGCCGATAACGCCGTCACACGTGACCGACGTCCGTCCTCCTGCTCTTTTTTTAAATGAGCAACAGCGAATAGTTTGTCTAGTGTTAACCGACTACGTCAAGTAGCTTAGCGATGATAGACCGCCTCCGTCCTGTTCACTAAGATAGATACTTGAGTAACCAACAAAACGAAGATTGTAGGATTTCAACACCAACCTAATCTTCCTAGCCCAACCCAACCGAACCAAAAACAACCTTCCCGCAAGCCTGTCGTCTACACGCAGACTGGGTATCACAAACACCGCCTTTGATATAGGCGGGCAAAACAAAGGGGGAAAGGGACGTATTACAAAAAAGTGTATATGAAGAAAGTAGAAAGGAAACAGAGTTTGCATCGGCCTTAATCCAACAAAGGAATTCCATTCAACATTCATCCAGCCATCCAAGGAAAGTCCATCCAAGAAAAGTCCTCAGGCCTAATCTGACTGTTCTCTGAGCATGAGCATTCACGGTGACGCATAATATCGATTATCGCGCAGGCGTGTCGGGAACCTCCCAAATATCAACAGGATTTGGCCTTCCCTCTTCCTTAACCTTGGGTGACGGCACATGTCCATCTGTTGTCTTTGACTCTCCATTCGTGTTTGGCGCGAAAGGAATGATGCCGTTTGCTGAAAACACTGGCAATTCACTCCTCTTGCCTGTCGCAGACATTGGTCCCGTGCCAGGCATACCACTGGAAGCTGACACCGAAATCGGAGCAGCCATGGAAGGAATAGCAGCAACCGAACTTGCAGTTATGTCCGCGTTCGATGCCTCCCATTGCAAGGGCGCTGCCAAAGGCGGAGCAGTAGGTCCTTGTTGGCTGAATGGTGTTCCAAATGGTGGAGCATTATAAGAGGTGAAATCTGGGATCATGGACGGGGGAGGGGGTGGTGGAGTGTCGGGACGAGGCGGCGAGGTGGGTAAGGCTATGGGCTCCTCAGAGGTGACGAATGTTGATTTCGGGAGTTGTTCGGGGCTGATTGTCATATCGACCAGATCGGTTGGGGGTTCAATGGTGGTGGAATACAGACGACGGTCGATTTCGATAGGGGCAGTGGAGGCACTCTGCACTGCTGATGTAGCAATTGGATGGACTTGCTGTTCGACGTCTGCAACACGTGATGGCGTAACAGGCTTGGGCTCTTCAAGTGGGGCTGTCGCGGCGGCTTGCAGTTGCGGCAATTCTGGGTGAGCTACTGTCGCAGTTGGCTTGATAGGAGATGAAGGCTTCGATGCCTTTGGCGGGCGTCCAACAGGCTTCTTTGGTGCGGTCGCTTTGGTTTTATCTGTAGTCTTCACTGCTCTAGGTGCAGCTGGTTTCCGTGCTGTCATCCTAGGCTTCTTCTCTGCTACTACTGCTGCTGCCGCTGCTACCGCTGCCGCCTTCTCTTTCTCACGCGCGTCATGCTCCGCTTTAGAACCTAACTTTAACGTAATACGCTTCAAACCCGAAGTAAGCTCATCGATCTCATTCTCCTTCTCCTTCGAAGTAGTTGTCTCAGCCTGATATTGAGCGGGCATAGACGGTACCGGAGGTGTATTCCTCGGTATCCGAGACGCAGCCGTGGTTGTCCCTCGAACTTTCTTAACTGGTACTCCACTTGCCACTGACGCGGGTGTAACGCCACGGCGACTAGGCGGCACGATGCTCGAGGCACGACTAACACTCCGTTCGGGTGCCACAGAGCCCACATTTGATGCGACACTCATGCGTCGTGAAGCGGTCCGCTTGGGCTCACTAGATTCATTCGTAGCAAGGGGAAAGTCCGCAATAGTCTGCCTTCGACTTGACCTCGACTCAGCGCGCATAGATGACGTCTCATCATCCGAAGCCGGCTCAACGTACGCAGTTGTGGGCTTCCTCCCGCGAAGTTGTCGTCCGGACGGATCCACATGGACTTGATTCGACACTGGGGCGGGTTTCTCTTTCTTGACTTTAGGCTCGGCCAGTTCTTCGGGTTTGAAGCTTCGTGTCTGTCGATCTGATGGGATCAGTAGCTTGCTCAAAGCGTGCGTGGCTGTAGCCCAGTCGACCTCTGGTGGAGGCGGCGTTGGTGCCCTCGAAGGACTCGCAGAGTGAAACCTTCCAGACAAGCCGCGGTTGACCTTGGTCGGATCAACGACTTTGGCAGTGTATGATTGAGTTGGGGAGGAGAAATGCGCCGCTGGCCCAGTCCGTACTTTCTTCGGAGCAACATAAGGCGGGGGCACAACAAGGTTCTCCAATTCTTCTAATCGCGAGATGTGCCACCACAGTGGATCATACTCTACGAGGGTTGGCTCAGAGAGTGTGGGTGACGTGGGCATGTCGCTGTCATACATGTCCAAGTCGCTCATCCGTTGTTGCAAGTTGAAGGCGATCCCTCTTGATGATTTCGTAGCCTCGGACCACACTTGGCCATCACAAAGGCCGCTCAAGTGACTGAAAACGCCACTCGACAGTGCTCTATCGCTGTACCCTCCTTCAAGGACCGAGATGACGCGGCCATTCACGCCCGTATCCGCCTCTTCGGCGAGCCTTACGACGTCCCGAGTGAAGCGGGCATAGAATTCGGTCGGTACGTTGACGGTATGTCTCTGCATGCCCGCGGTTTCGTGTTCGCTGGCGTCGAAGCCTGCGGAGAGAAAGATGGCAGCTTTCGCAGCGGGGTGATTCGGCGATTTGCGCAGTCGATTAGTATGGAACTTGAGGTACTTGCGAGCCTTCTCAAGAAGAACTAAGTATTTTTCCTCGTAGATTTGCCAGAACTCTTCTGGGGTCGACCAAGTTTCCAGGTGAATGTTCCAAACGGTCTGCCCATGCGCATTCTCGACGCATAAGCTCGCTGCTTGGACCTTGTCGTCGTCACCATCTTCGCACGGAAAGGAGTTGATGTCATGCAAGCTGAAGTATCCAATCGAGGTCTTCTTCCAATTTGCCGTGTTCTTACGCATAGCATTCACCTTCTTGTTCCGCTCCCATGTGATATCCTGGGAGCCGTCTCCGTGGTGCAGATCAAAGTCAATGATGGCCGCATGCGTTAGTCCGTAGTTTGCCATAGCGTGCTCGATGCCAACATGCACATTGTTTATCCAACAGAATCCAGACGGCCAGTCGGCGGAACAATGATGACCAGGCGGACGGATGCAGACAAAAGCTCGTGACGCTCCGTTGTCCGTCTCGGACCCTGTGAAGACCGCATCCACTGCATCAAGGACACCGCCGAGCGCACCCTGGATGGCATTAAGGGATTCACTACAGAGATACAAATCCATAGGGTGGAAGGCCGTTTTCGAAGGCTGTCCAGGGATCGTTGGTGGATCGCGGGCAAGCTCCTTCCCTGTTGACGCCAATTTGTGTTCTGCAGACTCACATAGCGATTTGAATTCTTCCATCCATTTGGTGCCGTGTACGTTCGTGACAACGGCCGAAGTGAGGTCGACGGCTCGCGCTGTCTTGCGGATCTTGAACGGTATGCGTTCGGGGGGATTTTGGTCCTGCTGGGGGGCGCTGCTACCTTCAGAATGCCGCTCGCCTAGACGCACGTATGCTGCTGATATTCCCCTCACACTTGCTAGTATCCGCTCAGGCCGCTCCATGATGGTGTTGAGCGTGGACTTTGTGGACTTCGGCCTGGCATATCGGTGGCCGTAACACTGATCATGGATGACGACAATGGTGCGCGCATTCACTGCACCGGCCAGGCCATTGTGGGTTGCCAGCTCTTTCTTGAAATGCTCCTCTGCTATGTCGCAAGCCCGCAATGGTGGTTTCTCTTCCATCTGGGGGACCAGGGGACTGCCAGGCTTTGCCAACCCAGGCGACTGCATATTCAGAATGAACGAGCTCCTTCGCGAGGCTGCAGGACGCTGCGAGCTAGGTCTGTCTCCGCGCAACGAGGCAGTGGATGACTTTTGGCGGAGAGAGGGAGCGGGGGAGGCAGATCGACTCAAGCTCGCGCGGCTAGGGCTGCGATAGGGCGCAAAGGCTGGTGAAGACGGGAGCCGTGGTGAACCGAGAGCGGGCGAATGCGGTAGCGGGGAATTTGCGACGGCAGTGTGGAGAGACATTCGTTTGAGTGACAGTGCAAGGAGGTTCGCGTCATTGTTTGTTGACGGGCGCGCCGCACCGTTGCTGGCTGCGCTGTCTGAGACCCCCCCATTGACAGGGGCCCCGGGCGGGGTGTTGCGCTGCATCTGGCCCTATCTGCCGCGTAAGGACGCGTTTATTTGTGTTGAACCCTGTCTCAGTGCGAGGATGGTGGTGGCAGTGGTGGTGAAAAGAGGTTGAGACGAGCCTGTTTGATAGTAGTTAGATACCCGAAATTGGCGATGATGCATACTGTAGGGCTGAATCCCTGCCGTTGTCATCTATGCACATACAATATTATCCATTCACGGTGGTCCGAAAGCCAGAAATATGCACAAGTCAAAGAATACTGGTAGATGATGCTATTTCTACTTTATGGCACCATCGAGCTTAGTCACTCAATAGATCTACTCCTACACCTTTCAGTGCACCGACAGCCCATTCCGGGTACTTGCTCTTGTCGTCGTAGAGCTTGCTGAAGAACTCCTTCAAGAAAGCCGGGTATCTATCTTCAAGAATCGCTTGCCGGACGTTTTTCATAAGGTTGAGTTGGTAATACACATTGTGCATGGTGAGAAGATGTGCGCCTGTCGTCTCCTTCGCTGTCACGTGGTAGATGTAGGCTCGGGTTATGCCCAGCCCGCCGTCTTCTTGGGATCGGCAGCATGTACATTGACAGCCCTCCTCGATGGGACCAAAGTCTTGTGAGTAGACTGCGTTTCGAATGTTGAGTACGCCTCGGGCGGTAATGGCGTTGCCAAACCGCTACAACAGTTAGCTTTTCACCTTTACCAGCTCGATGTTGTATCTCACGGCAGTTCTTGTTGGCCAAACACAGTCGAACATGTCTGCCCCCAACGCTACGGAGACCACCAGGTCTTCCGGATATCCCTGCCAGGTTCAGCGCAATTCATTTCCACATCTGCCAACAACCTACCACACCCATCACATATCGAGGCTTCTTTTCCGGTAGCAGCCCAGTGCACGTGTCCACGACCTTGCAGTAATCATCTTTTGCCTCGCCTCCAGACAAGCCTCCTATGGCGATACCTGGAGTATCTCGAGCCACCATCTCGGCTGTGCACTCTCGCCTGAGGTCCAGATCCAACCCCCCTTGTATTATACAGAAAAGGTTCTGCCGCTCGGGGTATTTGTGTGCTTGTATACAACGATCGAGCCACCGAACAGAGCGATCCATAGCTTCTTTCATCCTCGCAAAGTCGGGCGAGGTCGTTGCAATGACATCGTCGAGCTGCATAATGATATCAGAGCCGATGGAGTTCTGTAGCGATATCGAGTGCTCGGGAGTGAGGAGCATGGGGCTACCATCGTGTGGGCTGAGAAACCGCACACCCTCCTCAGTGACTTTTGCGAGCTTGAGAAGCGATACCATCTGGAAGCTGAACCCGGAGTTAGTTCTGGTGTGACCTCGGACAACATCAGAAGGGTTACCCACCCCCCACTATCTACGGCAGTCAGCCTAAAGCTCTAATCTCAAGAGAGCCTCTGTTGTAAGCACCTGTGAGTAGATTATGTGGCCATGACTGGAATTTGTGTGCCCCGCCGATTGCGTCCAGAGTTGCCTGGCCGGGCTTAAGACCTCTTGCTAATGTCAGAGTGTAAACACGAGCATATCCAGATCCCTCCATACAGATGGTATGTATTGTTCAAGCATAATCGGCATCCCTGTTCCTCCAGTTGCTCCGGGGTAAGGCCTTTGAGTGATGCCTGCGTGGCTACGGGCATGAAGATGGGGAGCGAAACGGGGCCATGTGGGAGGTGGAGCGTTGCAGCGCGGGCTTTTGTGACCTAGATACATCAGATAGAGCCTAACACAACAGACGATGTTTCTTACAGAGCACTTTCCAAGAAGTTCGAAAGTCAGCGCTGACGGCATTGAGACTGGCGCCATGACGGCAGTGGATGGGTACCTAATTATCTCGGAATAGAATGAGACGAGTCGTAGAAACTCGGAAACCCATGCTCGCTAAACTTATAGTTAACTAGTTATTGTACAAGTATCTGGTAAATAGAGTGTGATCCGTGCACTGATCTTGCCCCACCACCCCACCTACTCCGTACACGACGTAACGACCTCTCAATTCTACTACTTGTAGACTACATCTACAGAGTACAGAGTATTATCATTAACGGAAAAATGCACTGTCTTCGTACATATTGATCACCCAGCCCTCGAAGCCCTCTCTGTTAAACCCATACTTATAATCGCCTGTCAATCAATATTCAACACTGCGAAAACCAACGAAGTATTCCTATTTGCCGCAAGCGTCCCTGAAAAGATGATGGAGAACGATGTCTACCAAGAGGGAAACAAACGCACGACGCTCATCAATGCAGGTATATTTCTCACGATTGATAGATACATTCCTTCAGTAAATACTTCATTGTAGTGTGTACGATTCCATGTACATGCGAGCTACGGAGTAGTTATTATTAGCCTATTATACGCCGTAGAGTATACCCGACTTCTGTTGGGATTGGCACATGTTTCTCCATGTAGTGTCGCCAATCTAGATAGCGATGTCTTTTGTAACGATTGTGCCCTCTAATCCTAAGTTGGTAAACCTAGTCCCCATGGTGTGATGAAAGCTCTTACAGATGCGGTGCAGCAGTGTCGTCTTATTACGGGCGGCGGTATAGAAGGGCTTTGGAGCGCCCAAAGGCTATAGAATAGCGATCTGTACTACAGACAAGTCGCGCGATCGCGATGTAAACCCTACCGATCACACCCGATGCAAATCGTCGGAGTCAGACATTACCCGGAAGACACGCAATCCGGCAAGATGTTCAAGACTCTGGCGCACAACGGTCACTGTTAGAACACGTGACAAGCGCCTGCAGTGCGGGCGCCGGTTCCTCACCTGGTTCTCACCCATCGCGATTACCTTGTCAAACCCCATGTTTTACATCCCTCTAACCTCAACAAGCTAGCTCGTACCTTATCCCCCGAACGAACCACCCGATCAGCGTCATACCTCATTAGCATCTGCAGATCAGCTCACCCGCAATTCGTCACCTGTCACACGCCGCCTCAGGTCTCCCCATCATATGTAGACGCAACCGACTCCACCGTTCCCGACTTCAAGAACCGCGCAAACCCCAACCAAACCAACCCATTCATTTCTCCACTTCCGCATAGGTAAACCGTACTGCCTTATTGCTCGTGAATTGCACCAGTCACAAGTTTACAACATAACCGGAACCATGGCTTCTGTAGCCCCAGCCCCTGCTTCACATTCTTCCGCATCATCCCGCCCACAGATCCTCCTCACCAAATCTACAAATACTCTGGTGTCTTCTGAACTTTCTACACCGCTCACCCCTCGTTCCCGCGCTTCGTCTCTTCCGCCCGAACATCCGGATACCGAGCAAAGAGGTCGTCTGAAACGCCGCCGTATGTCCTCTCACTCCCCAGCACGTGCGCCTTCGCCCTCACGCGGCCATGACCGCGGCTCGGGCTCCCGATACAGGCATCATCACCATCGTAAGCATCATCGCGCCGACTCATCACCATCTATTTCGCCCCCTCGTTCCCCCAAGAAAAACAGAAGACGTAGCGATGCTGAGATCGATCATACGCTTAGGGGACGCGCGAGGAATAGGAGCCAGAGTTGCAGCAGGAGCCCCTTGCTTGAAGGGAATGATGGAGGAGAGGTAGTGGGGGGTATGACGAGGGAGGAGAGGAAAAGAGATCAGCCTCCTAGTCGGGCTAGATTCAGTGATACGGGGTTAGGAGATGGAGGGGATGACAAGGGCAAAGTGAGGAGGCAGAGGAGTATGAGGAATTTATATGAGATGGAAAATGGCGGTACTGGGTACCTAGAGAAGGATAAGAAATATGACGAAGACGGAGAAGGTAGGATCAAGCCTCTGGTGCAAGGGGTGTAAAACTCTGTGTTTTGAATGTGTGTACGAACTTGAAGGTCCGGAGTTTGGATTATCTTCGAATGGTTGGATAGGGGAAAGGTCTGCGTCTCGGCGTTATGGATTTATACCCTTTGGTCTGTTTATTATGACTCCCGGATGAGGCTTGTACATCCGGAGATGTTACGAAAATGAACTATAGCGTGCGGGTATACGAATGCAAGAATCTCATAGCAAAGAAGCGCCAACTGTGCTATATGCTGTGTGCCAGAACGCCAGTTGATGCAGATGCAACGCTCACTCCAGAAAACTTTGGTAGGCTGACTCATCGCTACTTACAACTCAAGACCGTCACCACGAAGAAAGGTGCGCCCATCTCTGATCCGCATCGACTTCTCCGTCGTCACTAAACTGCAGGTCAGCGCTGTATACGCTATCACGCAACCTATCTAACCACCCCATACTCACCTGCCAAACACTTGAGAACGAACATCAAAGGTTCGCACCTACCAATCATAAACCCACCCCTTATTACTCTCCATGAACTCACTGCACGCCTCCTTAAGAGCAATATTTGGTCTGAGATCTGCAATGTTCAACGGTTCCCTAGTGAGCGGATCCGTCGCGCTCCGTTTTAGATGCTCAATCAGCGTCGCCCTCTCATAACTCCTTCCATTCCTCGTCACTACGGGGTCATGCATGATCTCGAATGTGATCCCATCAACAAGGTAATCTGGGACTTCGCGCTTCTCGAGGTTCTGCGGGTCGGACAAAAAGAAAGCGGTGCGGAGGTCGGATTGCTTCTTCTCCCACTCGGTGCGGAGGGAGGCTTTGGATTCTTGGCCCTCGACTTCGCCGAGTTCGCCAGCTTCGATACGCGCCGTTATTTCTTCCTGCTCTTTCTTCCACTGTGTCTCGAGAATGGCCTCCAGGTCGCAGAGGAGGTCGGCGCGCCGCCTCAAACGTTCTCGTTCCCGAATCTCCCACTTTGCCTTTTTGCACTTGAGCACCAACACACTTATTGTTGCTGCATTACTCGTCTGCTGTGCACTCTGCGTGTTCAGATCATATGCCATGAGAGCTGACGAAAGCGCCTCATTGGGGTGGTTGACGGCGAGTTGCGCCTGCGCAAGGTAAAAAAAGGCCTTCATGTTATCCTTGCGCAGCTCGATGCTGCGTAGACAGTCGTCGATAACCGGTTCCCATTTTTCGAGCTTGAGGCGCGCATTTGCGCGATTGGTAAAGAGGAGCGGGTTCTTGCTGTTCTTTTGAATCGCGAGGCCGTAGAGCGACTCGGCCTGTTCGTATTCGCCATCTTTGAAGTGCTTATTGCCCTGGGATTTCAGTTGCTCGGCCGCATATTCATTGCCGACGGGCGGCATTACGAGTGGGTGTACGAGAGGAGCACACTGTGATACTGTGCAAGTAGGCGGGTGCCTGTTCGGAGGAGTGCGGAGTTTGGAAACGGTGATTCGGCGGGACAAGTGGGGTGGGGTAGCCTTTTGTCTACACGTGGAAGCTTCTAGAGGAGGCTGCTGATGTGAGCAGACAACGGATAAGATAGGTTTCAGTCAAGCAGACGGTTTGTAGATATGAGGAAGTGGTGATAGCGAAGCGGTTCGCATAGAACTGAAGTCCGCCGCGCCACTCCTTGCTCGAGCTGGACGGCTACACGGCACAGCGGCGTCGCTTGTTCGGGTAGTATGCCATAACTAATCGCGAACTTCATCAGCCTGTTATATAGACTGTGTAGGAAACAACACCACGACATATTTAGAGTGCAATAAAGTCTGTAGGCTAGGGGAATAGCAGTGGGCTTAAGCCTGTAGTATCAACCTTGGAACCCTGGGCAAGGGGCGTGTTGCGCTGTCTAGTGACGTCTTAGTGTGCATGATTGACAGAGACATTTTTGGTCTATGTGAATATAAACATCACCGGCTTGAAGATTCAAGGAAATCCTGGTTTTGGGTAGTCATACACGCATATACACATCATTTCTTTTCGCGTCACCTGTCCTTCTTCGCTTCATCTCGCATCTCCTCCTTTATCCGACTTATCGTGCCGACCCCACCATATACAATAGCAGTGTATACTTGCGCGACACTGGCCCCAGCATCCAGGATCTCCCTCGCCTGCCGTCCGTTCGTGATACCGCCAGTAGCGAAGATGACTTTGCGCGGTCCAGTAGTGACAGGTGCGGGCGCAACAGTCGATGATGGTTGGGATTGCAGTGTAAGCTTAGGCGCAACTTCACTGATATCGTCTACATTAGTGAGCGGAGGAGATGACTCGGACGGCGGCTGTATAGAGGCGTCCGGTAATGAAACCTTCACTGAGGTGAGAATATTAGAAGGCTCGAACTTCTCCAGCGTGGAAGGGTCTCGCTCATCGCTGGATGCGTGATCTGCGAGAGGTGGTTCAAATGTTGACTTGCTCGAAGAAGGCGTTGATGGGAGCTTAGGACCGCCGTCTAAGCTCTTTCGATACCGTGATACTAGGCTCAATGTTCGTTCGAACATCTGCGGCCCTGAGTAGCCACCCTGCTCCATCAGAGAACTGGCTTCTTTTTCGGACAGAAGGAAACCCCTAGGCATAGGATCGGGCCTCTTCTTAGTCGTGTTTCCCACAATGACACCATCAACGCCAGAGTCCCACACAGCTTCACTGATGCCTGCTATTTGCTCGTCTGAGTCTTCATCTGGGCTGACCTTGACCATGATCGCGGGTTTCGTTTTCCGGTCGATCTTCTTCACGGCAGTCACTACGCTAGAGAGTAATTGTGTAAGGGGTTCGACATTTTGGAGTGCGCGGAGACCGGGCGTATTGGGGCTCGACACGTTCACCACGATAATGTCAGCGTACTTGCCCAGGTACTCTACACACTTTGTGTAGTCACGCTTGACTGCTTCAATGTCTTGCTCTGAGGTTGTTTTATTTTTCGCGATTTGAACCGCCATGAGTCGGCCAGACTTGAGTGCCCCCGGAGGCACGCCAGCTTCGCCATCCAGCACTATACGTTCGGCTTCCTCATCCAGGCCAAGGCCTGCGTGGTACGCAAACTCTCTCACGCGCTGTCGCAGCCTCATGGCCACCAACTCGGCTCCCTCCGAATTGAACCCATATCGGTTGATGAGCGCATTTTGTGATGGGATCCTGAACACTCTGGGCTTAGGATTGCCTTCTTGCGGCACCGGAGTTACAGCTCCAACTTCAATGAGGCCAGCACCAGTCTCGAGCATAGCCGTGGGAATTTCGGCACCCTTGTCCAGTCCAGCTGATGTCCCAATTGGATTGCTTAACCTATGCCCAAAGACCTCGACTTCAAGATCGCCTGCCGCATCAGGGTTTCCCCTTTCCCTTGGATGTAGTCCAAAATTATATAGAGCTTTGATAATAGCAGTTCCTGCATGATGTGCGTCTTCCCCATCAGGGTAAATCTGTCGTAGAGCGGGCACGACAAGCCATTCGTGGACGCTGGCACGGGTGTCGGTAGCGTAAAGATATCCAAAGGAGAGAGCGAGAGTCAAAGCCGTCCCATATGCAAGATTCTTTGTCCGAGTCGCAGCTGAGCGGGCATTTGTGGCTGTCTCGCTGGCTGTCGAAGCCTGTCGGATTGGGTATGCGAAAAGGTGAGAAGGGCGCGAGCGAGGTAGGGCTGGTCGGAAGCGAATGGCACGCATTCTAGCGGCCTGATTGAACATAATGAATGCGTTCTGTGGGCAAGGAAAGGGCTAAATAGCGGACAATGGCTGAACTCTGAACGTGGTGAGCTCTGCGCGTTTCCGCGCCCACGCCCATGACGCTTGCTTAGTCATAAGCATCTTGGTGGGTTCCGGATTGAGCTTCCCGATCACTCTTCTTCACTTCAACAGAACTTGACATGAAAATGTTCACTTGTATATGAACTTTATGCTCTTCGTATTTAAGCTCTCGTATCTTCTTTCTTCAATTTAACCACTCCCCAGTATCGGTTGGTCCAATTGACTTTGCGTGCAGCCCCACCAAAAAGTCACACTTTTATCCTGTCCATCACCTGTCCTGTGGTCCATATCATTTATGGTTCTATCTGCCGGGTATTATGGCTCCCCCACGCTGCAATGCTCGCGTTTCAATCATTATATATTGCAAAGCTACCAATGATCGACTGAACAACAATCGCTTACCACAACACCATGGCTATACCCGAGTATCAACGACGGTATGATTATTGCACCAATGCCGCAACAATCTATGAAGATCAATCCCTAGGTGATGCGATGCCTAGCCACTTGCGAAACAAAGTTGTTGCCACAATTTAGACAAACCCCGCAAGCTGCATCATAATAAAGCTTCAAGGACGTTCTCCAAGGCCTCCGCAAAGCTTGTCCTAACAGCAAGTTATCATGTTCTTCTCAAGCGTTATTCTACAGCCCCTCCTGCTCTTCAGCCTCCCTACCCTGGCTGGAATGATCAAAAGTGGCAGCCTCTGCACCGTAAATCCCTCTGGCAGTAAAGATGGCTCGCCTTCCATAATGGATGCCTTCAAACAATGCGGCCAAAACGGTCAGATCGAAATCGTAGAAGGCGATTACACCATCGCCAAAGTGATGGACGTGCTCAATCTCAGGAACTGTGATATCACTATCAAAGGCACCCTGACCTGGAACGATGACATTAATTACTGGACCAGGAACAGTATCGGCGTGACATACGCACAGCGAAGCACTGCGTGGAGGTTGGGGGGAGATACGTTCAGTGTGAGAGGTCACGGCAAGGCATTATTTAATGGGAATGGGCAGAAGTGGTATGATGCTAATCGGAACGGAAGTAATATGGCGGGGAGACCGATTAGTTTAACGCTTTGGAAAGCGAAGAATGTATTTGTGGATGGTATCACTTGGAGGCAACCACAGTTCTGGTACAAACTCTACCCATTGAGGACGAACCTTGAATACTGACTGATGGATTGTAGGCATACATTCATCGCACATTCCGAGAATATAACGATGACAAACCTCGACATGAACGCTACTTCCACTTCTCAATGGAACACAGTCAATACCGATGGAACAGATACCTGGAACTCCAAAGATATCACCATCAAGAATTGGGTAGTGAAGTGCGGAGATGTGAGTTTTCCCCTTCTACCCGTCCTACCCAAAGTCTTCGTCGTAACTTGTGCAAAAGGATTGTATCTCCATTAAGGGCAATAGCTCTAACGTCTACGTAAAAAATGTAACCTGCTATGAGTCCGGTGCAGCTTGCATCGGCTCACTCGGCAATCCGTCAAATACACCCGATTATGTTGATAATATCCTCTTCGAAGACTTCACCGCTATTCATTCCTCCAACGCTGCTTGGATAAAAACGTACCCAGGCCAAGGCCACGTTCGTAACGTAACGTTCCGCAACTTTCGCTTCACCGATGTCAATCAACCAATCTACGTTTCACCCTGCATCTACAGCTATAGCAATTGTGATGGGAGCAGACTAAAGATCTCAGATGTGACGTGGGAAAATATTACAGGGACTAGTCGGTACAATGTTGCGACGGGGATTTACTGTTCGAAGAGTGTGCCTTGTACAGGGTTCAAGTTTAAGAATATTGATATAAAGCCGAAGAATGGGGGGAGTGCGAAGGTGATGTGTAGCAATATGAACAGTGATAGTGGTTTGAGCTGCACTGGGACCTGTCCGGCGGGGTGGAAACAGCAGTTGAGCGGTAACGCCTGATTGGCTAAGTAAGACTCAGGAGATCGGCCTTACTATTGCCTGTTACTGGTTGGATATATGCCAGACTAGTAATGCTTTCGAAGCATTTTAATTTTATCGAGGGTTGTTTTATCGTTGATCATCAGTCCGAACATCCACACTTCCTAAGTTTCTACTACTTCAAATTAGCAACAACATCGCGAGATGACGTGGTAATAGGATAAAGTCGATTCAAGACTCTAAAAGTCGACTTTCATCTCAACTCCGTTCTTGCGATGATTCTGACTGTGGCATGTCATCTGTGTTTTCCCCAATCGGGTAGTCATTCACGGTACTGTAGTTAAGATAGCGACGCCCTATGAATATCTGGCGCTTACTTGAAGAAGTCGACATGGAGAGCGAGTAAGGAGAGATATATTTTCCAAGCTAATAGATAATACGTATGCCCCAAATCTTCACAACCATGGAATCTTGTAACATACGTCCATGTTGAAGCTGAAAGTATCATTCACTTCTATGAAATTAGAGCTTCGGTTCCTATTATCATCTTTGCCTAGTTTTTTAGTATTAAATTACACTTGCAAAGAGTTCTTTTCCAGCTGGTCTTCGGCCTCATTATGAACAGGCTTGACGACGTTCATTGTCATCCAACTATTGATTGAAAAACATTTGATGGAAACCAGACTGATTGTCTATACTTCTTATTAAAAAATGCTCCCAAACATGTAGAAGAAGGTAGTGACATCATGTAACCACTCAAAGCGGTAAAGAAATATGTTGTTGAACAAAATTTTGTATTAGGGACTAGATATTATCTTCATTATAACATGACTATTCGCCGATATCTTATAACTATCTATTTAATACTAAACTAGATAGAGAAGAACGCTGTGAGACTCTAATCACATGCAGTAATAAGTCAGATTATCAATCAAGAGGTTTTCACTGCTATTTCACCGATAGAATCGCAACACTTCGATACAGAACAGTCAGAAATGACAAGGAAGCATGGCTGAAGATCGAAAATGACGGGTAGGTAGCCATCATTAAGTCCCTCTATGAGCTCATGACCAAGTAATATGAGTATCGTTGCACATCCTGAAGCCAGACTTGGGTCGTAATAAGACCTAACAGACGCCCGCTTCAAGACACGATTGAGATCATCACACCAATTCCCAGAAAATAACTCTTGAAATCGCTCTGCATTTAGGATTTCTCCTGTTTTGCATGAAACACTACTTCCCAGTGTCTTCATCGCAACTACAACTGAATTAGAGCTCCGACTTTGCAGGAATCTCATGATGAAAACGTCGACTCATCTTCGTTAACTATCAATTTGGGGGGATACTTGAGGAGTATTTGTGTAGCATGTGTGATTCTCAGATGCTTCCTTTCATAACAAGGTATCTCTAACCGACTTCGATACCACTTACCCTTTCGGTCGAGCCAGGGACACTATCTATAGGATATACAGTGATCAGGTGTAGCAAATAAGACTCGGGACAGAAACTAGGAATCCAGGAATCCACAGCACATTGGAGACATGTGGAAACTTTGTTTGCGTGGCAGACAGCAAGTGGGAAGAACATGGGCTGGGTAAATTCGTTGGGAACACTTAATCATCGAAAGAGACGGAAACTCCTATTATGCGTGGGGAACATGTGTGGTCATGAACGATCTTCCTGTGTAAGATCCTATCGTTAGTGCGTGTGCGAGGATGGAAGGCCAGATAGTTCTATTGGGGGTACAAATACGGTATAGATGAGTGATACTGTCTGGTTAAATTCATTTCGAACTATCAAATCTTAGCCTCGTTCCATGCTTTTAAACAAAAAGACCCGAGTCCTCTCTCCCACTGTCCCCAGCATCCTCATTTCCTCTCGAATTTACCTAGCCATACCTACTTCTCTCTCCCTCAAAATGTTGCTTCCAAAACTCCATTACATGTTCTTCGCTATCCTCCCAATGATTACCTTGGCTCATCCACCTTCTTCCACTCCCTTGATCCTCAATGATATCACATCTGTAACTTATCGTCCCCCTAACAGCATGCCTGGCGGTGTCGTTTTATGCGATACCGAGAACTTCGATGGCGAATGCCACTGGCTGCACCCCGACGCATTCAGTGGAGGCGACGGATGCAGATACGTCCTGCGGGAAGATCACGATGGCAAAATAGAGAGGATGGTTGTCAGATCTTTGGGCCCTGACGTTGGAGGGCAGTGTGAGATTTTCCCGGAAACTCATTGTTCTGAGATACTACGAACATTCCGGTAAGTGCTTTGGATGGTGATGAGGATACAAGGAGTTTTTTGAATGGTTACTGATGCACTTGGTGCTTTCATTGTAGGTATCCGGGACAATCCCAGAGATTGGAAAGTTTCGTGAGTCTGAAATGCTACGCGACAGGGCAGTGATCTCGAGGGAACGGATCCGGAGATATGGGCAAATTCGTCACAAATCTATGGATCATCGAATGGGGAGATAGTGTATTTTGAAGCTCTATAGAATCATAGTATGTGTGTGTCACAGTCATATACGGGGTAATACACAAGGAAAGTTCAATCCGTGTACCAAGGCCATGTCCAAGCTCCAACACTGCACGTCATTGATTCAATGCACTTCTGCACGACATACAATTTCCAATCACACGTACGCTAGCTTGCTGTCGCCAACTCAGCAAACAAACAAACACTGCACACGCAACAAAGTGCAACATCCGCGACCACTTTACCCGGATTCCCACCCACACAAATTCTTTCCATCACCGAGGAAAACTTGAAGCTGGGAAGCTAGATATGCACTTTCCGTTTCCAACCCTCTTACTCGTCACTCTCGGCGCCTCCATTCTCGCCAATACTACGAATCCTACACCATCTATCGCCACTTCCATAAATAGAACTGCTACCCTCTTCTACTATCCAATCGCTCTATACCCGACCCGCCCACACTTGATCATCAACGGGAAAACCACCGTCGGTCGACCCGGTGGCGTTTATGTCTGTGAAGGCGAACACTGGACTGGCTACTGTTTTTGGGTCAGCCCCTCGGATTTCGATCACGCGCAACATTGTCTGCGGCTCAAAGTCCCGACGCCTGATGGTGGATCGCGGTTGCTCAAGGTGAGGAGTTTGGGACCGGATACGGGAGGCAGTTGCTGGTTGTATAGGGGGGAGAGGTGTTTGCAGGAGAATGTTGTGAGGTGGGTGAGGGAGCCGGGTGTGGAGGTGGGATTGGAGGATTTTGGGGTGTTGACTTGCTTTGCAGATGGAAGGGGGAAGTGAGATGGTGATGATTGCTTGCTGAAGGCAGGCGAGTTGAGGAAGGTGACAGTCTATCGAAGGCGGTGGATATTAATGGATGGTTGAATCTGCCCCCTCTCATCAAGCAAATATGGACGCTGGTATGTTGGCAAGTCTAAGTTGTATATTATTATCGTGGTTCATATTCTGTGCTCGATGCTACTGTAGTATCTGCCGTAGCAACATTGGCCTTTGGGGGAAGAGAAAATTCTGTGTGTATATTAGTTGTAAATTTAATAATACCGAATGTCCCAATTGCCTAGGGCTTGTGCCATGTGAAATGGGTATTCCTTGTTTGTTCTATATCACTCTTCCCTCTACTCTTCAATCCATCTTCATTCATACCCAGATCGTATCCCTACTCAATAGCCGTATTCCCAGATATCCTTCTGCCACGCCTCAGTCAACCTCTTATCCGGACCATACTTCTGCTGCCACTTGTCAAACCCACCCTCAAGCACATACACCTTCTGCTCCTTCTTCAACTCGGCCTTTTCTTGTTCGCCGTCCTCCTTCACCTCGCCCTTGCCTGCCGTCTCGCCCTGTCCATCCAACCTCCTCTTCTCCCGCAAATACCTCAATGCCGCACTCGGGCCCCGCTGCTGACTCAATACGCAATGGAAAACCACAACTTCCTTGTCTTTCAGCGTCCGCACCAACTCGGCCGTCCTGTAATCCAGCTCGCTACTCGGCACCCATGTGCTACCGCGTATATGACCACCAATGTGATCTGAGTCGCGCACGTCAATGATGGCAAGGTTTGGCGGGAGCGAAGGCGCTGATTCCGACTCGAGAAGTGTTTTGGAGAGGTTTTCGCGCGTTATGTAGGAGAGATCGGCGAGGGTTATGTCGGACATGACAAAGTGGGTTATGCGCGTTGGGTGATAGGTTCGTGTGGTATTGTGGGTGTAGAGACGGTATGCGTCCATGCAAGTGTGTGGTTTGCTAGCAGGACGATGGCTCGATGAGATTATGGAGTTTAGAATGGTTCTTCTGCGCATGAGAGTGTTGGGGTGTAGAAGTTTTGTGGTGAAGCAGGTGGAAGATGATCGAACATTGGAGCACTCAGAAAGGAATAGGTCCGGAACGATCTAGAAGCCTAATTACATTGTACAATAGACATATGAAGGCACTTTTATAGAGGAATAATTACCGAAAAGAGCAAAGATATTGATCTACGATAGGATTGTGACAAGTGCATACGGTATCACGTGCTCTTCATGTCGGTCATTTCGCATCTTAGTCGCCTTATCGCCTTATCGCCTTATCGCAATGCAGGGAGTGAAGGACGCGATGACGTATAGCCGCAACAAACAGCTCGTCCATCTCATCTTTTTAAAGCAACCCAGCACTCCACAATCAAACAGCGAAATCAAGACATCTCGGTACAAACGGAAGAATACGTTGAACATGATATGTAGTACCCCTGGTGCGGCATGGGATGCGTGATCAGCTGGCCTTCCTCCCATACCCCGCGTAAGCCGATAGGCCCAACGGAGCTTAGGTAGGCGGGGATACAAGACGTCGCCAGGCAGTGCCATAAGCTGCTTACATTCCTCTTCCACCTCCCCGAAACTACTCATTGTCGTCCTGATGGTTGTTGAACCTGTATCTTTATCTTTGATTTGAAAATCATCTGAGAAGAGCTCATGCTTCGGCTCAGTTGTTCTCCAGGCAAGGCATCGATGCAGTGTCTGGTCAATGACGATTCCAAGCAGGCTCTCTTGCTTGCCTCCTGTTAGCTTGTAGACTTTACGTCTCTTTGTAGCAATACTACTCTCTATGAACCATCAACTATTCATTGTCGATCCTCCTTTACAGCATCGTTGAGCCATTAGCTTCCCGCCTGCCCTGAGTTGTTACCCTTTACAAGCCCTCACAATGTCTTGGTGGCGACGCGATCCCTCCTCATGGATTCCTACCCACGCCCATCGGTACTTGAGTCGCGTCCTTCAAGAACATGAAACTGCCCTCTGTTCCCGACGTTTCTCCAAGTCCAATTCCAAAGCCGCCTCTCACAAAGATGATGGCAACGATCGTCCTGCTGGTATGTCGAATCTGGAATGGGCCCAGTTACAAAACCATAAGAGGTGGATGCGGTCCTTGGAAAAAGATCCGTATAGGGCGCTTTTTGGGGCCAGTGAGAGCATGTTGAGTGGGAAAGGGTTGAAGGATTGGGAGTGGGTCAACAAGACATTTCCTAAGTGGATGGTCAAGGATATGGATATGGATGAAAAGCGCAGTGGAAATTACACAAAAAAGGCCGACCTTGCCGATGAGACTCTACCCAAAGAGCACGAATCGCTGTTTCCAAAACCCCCTTTCAGAACTACCCAGTTCGAGCGCCATCTACAGACGTCTGGAGTTGACTCACCATCGGACTCACGCAGACCTTGTGAACAATCTTCCATTTCACCCGCCGTCAGTCATTCGCGTCTCGACTCGGTTCATGAGCAGAAAACCATTGATAATGAGACGAAGAAACAGATCAACAAAGCTTCCGCACCGCGGCATTCGGCTCCAAAAAATTCCAATCAGCTCAAGGGGAATGAGGCACCCATAGCGCCAGCGTCCACATTCGAAGCTATTGACGCAGAAAACAGGACTAAAGACGCAAGTACTCGCGAAACTTCATTCGTCGAAGCGTTCCTCAACGATGTTTCACAGTCCTTCCAACCAGGCAACAAGAGCATGGGATGGCGACAGACATGCTTAGAGCGTAGATCGTCAAATCAGTCTGTTTCAAAGCCACGGAGAAAGACTCACATGCCTGTTATTGATGTTACTGACAGAAAATCATCAAGTGGACAGCTCGACACCTCCAAACCCGTTCGCACAACTGTGGACTCATCACCTGAACACGTGGGCCAAACCCTCTACAATGCTAGTGCGGAAGACTCGGCGGATGTACAAGCTTTATCACGGAATATGTCAACTTCCGATCGGTTGGCTGTCGAAAATAGCAAGAGTGAGGAGTGGTTATCCGAGTCCGACAATGCAGCTGAACGCAACGTTGACAGGTCTCCAACACCTGTCGCATCGTCAAGCCGAATTCAGTCACTGGAAAAATTGCCGAAGGATGACCTGGATTTTCTCAGTGTAGATGACATCCGAGCATCTATGGGCCTCACGAAGAACAAGCAAATCGATCGAACTGAGTCCAGAAACAAGCTCGAGCAGAACTTTGTAGAGACTGTTAGCAAAGACGACGAGCTTCATCCTATTGTTAAAAGTAAGATTGTAGGCGACCAGTATATACGCCGCATGAGGCGAGAGCTGGGCGGAGTTGATACTGCTCGGCTCGAAAACACTGAGTCTACTGCAGTTGACACTTCAACCAAGGTCGACGAAACATTCAAGCTCCGAGAAAAGGATAACGTTCAGTATTTCGCTTCTTTACCTTCCCAAGTTCCAGTTCTCGACAAAGGTCTTGGGTTCATGATCAAATGGCTTCACGCTGGGGGCAAGGTCATGGCCCGCTCCTTCTTCCAGGACCCCGTCGATGTACTCGCGGATCAGAAACGACTGCAAGAAGGCGCCTCCTCTGATTCCTTCTTCGCAGGTATAGTCCGTGGTGTCAAAATGAGTCGGCGTGCTACGTGGCAAGTCAAGTATGATCTCGAGGAAGATATAAAACCTTCCAAACCGCTCCTTGAACGCTTGACAAACAACGAAAAGAGCGTAATCCTTGCAGCCCATATTATCAATGGAACCGCACCCACCACAATTAGCAGATCAGATACCCGCACGGCCGAAGATAGAATACATACTCTCAAGCGAGGGTTGATTGCAGCGGACAATGAGTTCAAGAAAGCTTGCGAAACCGTAGATGCAATGCAGTCTTCATATACACTATCCGAAGCTCTTTCAAGACGATTACGTATCGCAGCCGATGTCTTGCAGAAGAACGCAGATTTGACCCGCGTAATGATATTCGGCCTACAGACACGCTTGGAGAATACAGAGGCGCGACCCAGTCAACGATACAGAGATCTTGCGCATCACCTTCTTTCGCTTCAAGACACGCAGCTCGCACTCTCTAGACTGGTTTCCAGGCGGATGCAAGCTCTTGGTGTCAATCCCATAATGAAACAATTGGGCCCGGCGGATACTCAAATCGTGGGCACTCCGCGTACCACCACAACAGAGACCAACCAGCTTCAAGAGGCCATCACGAATACTACAGAACAGAAAGACCTGGAAAATAGGCGCATTATCAACGCGCTTGCGGATGTCAAACTCGCGACTGAGATCAGTGACCATAAAACTGCTATGAAAGGCCTCTCCGATGATGGCTACTCGCGTTTATCGAAGCTCGTTCTTCGAGAGCCTTTCGATCCGCCCAGTCCTCTTGTTCATAGCTTGTTCCGACCGTTCAGTACACAACTTGAGAATCTGGGTAGGGAGAACGAAATTGAAACCAAAGCGAAAGAACAGAAAAATACTGCTGCGCAGGAAAAGGCAGATAAAGAACTCGTCAACGAAGTGAAAAAGGCATACGAAGACACATATGGGACGATTAACATTGAGCATCGGCAAGTTCCTAGCAATGAGGAGGTGTCTACGACAACGACTGCGCACGAAGAAAACGCCAAACATCAGTCCTTAACGAAGGATGTCAACTTTGACGCATTGAGAACAGGGTCTGCGACGGCATCAACACCGCCGGACAGAAAAAGTACGATCCAAATGCTCAAGGAAGACTCAGTTTCTCCAACAGTATCAGCAATCGATACTTTGACAAAACCAATAAACGAAGATTCGGTCAGCCCATCTCCCTCCCTTGAATCAACTGCACCTCTGGCAACCACCACCAACCCACCATGCGAAGAACTCCCTTCAGCTTCCCCAGTCTCCTCCTCTTCTCATTCTCCTTCTCATGCCTACTCGTATACCCCCTCCTACCGCATCTACTGCCACGATCCCGCAACCGACGAGCTGATAATAGCCCCCTATCCCCTTAATTCTTCCTCACAATACCACAACTCACCCGACGCCTCGGCCTCTGCCATCCCCGATCACATAGCCCTAACGAAACTCTCCCAACCCTCAAAGTTCCTTCCACATCTACCACTGGGATACGAAATTATAGCCGCGAGCGCGGACATGCTAATCCTCCGGTCCACGCCCGAAGCTGTCGATAGCGGGGAACCCATCACAGAGATGACAAGGGTACCAACCGGATACAAAGCCCCAAGCGAAGAAGAAGCAGAAATATCAGAAACAAGCACAGAAAGAGACGAACCATGGCAACCAGGCATCAATCCAATCGACGGTACCACACGTCTCAGTCCCACTGGTTTCGTAGGACCCAGCTCTCTAGACCTCGAGCGCGACTTCGAAGAACGGAGGAAAGCTGCGGGCGAACAACGTGGCGTTTTTTCTAAGCAAAAGAAGGAGAGGAGAGAAGAGGGGAGGAGGGGGAGGATCGGTGTGAGTGGTGTTTTGAAAACGGCTATTGTTGCGGGGGCTTGGTGTTATGTTGTTGGTGTTTTGGCTGAACTCTATAGATGATTTTGTGGGTAAATACGGGCGTACATGCGTGCGAGTATGGTTGGTAGTGTGTTTGAAGAGTTGGATCGAGCGAGTAAACCGGTTCAGCGAAGTTATCATCGAAACGGTACCCATTGTAAGAACAAATTTTTCAAGACTCATATCGAACTCGGACAGGTCGAGTGATCAACAACAAGACCACCACCAAACTAGACGCTTCCCCTTCATTTCCCCAGAGTGCTTCATCCACATTCTCCCTTGGGAATCTCACCCATCTATTCTTGCCACTCTACTCTTATAAATGTACCATTTATTCACAATCTCCCATACCTACACGCATCCAAGCCATCCAAACCATCTTATCTACCATACCATACACACAGAATCTAATTCGATCCCTTATCTCCTGATGGTGGTTTTGACTCGCTCTCTGTACCTGCTTCGTGCATACATGTGTGTGGAGGTAGGCGGGGAAGTGGGGCCGAGAATGAGACGAACGGTTTCGACGGACTTTGGGCTAGGTTTGGTCTGTTATGTGGGAACTTGCATTGTGTGTTTTGTTTCGATGGTGGAGGTGGGGGTGGGTATGGGGAACGCTTGGAATGATAAACGTACAAGTATGGGTTCTAGTATGTGGTCTAGATTCAGTCTACCGGTTCGTGTGAGAACAGACGGGGGTTGGTTGATGGAAAGGGGGGATGGGATAGGGGGGGATTTAAGAGGTGCTAGGTTATAGTTCCAACGGCATCTATGTGGAGTTGTCCGTTCTCATGGAGCTGAAATCACGCCCTTTGCTGGAGTGTCATAAGAGCGTATAGGATGGACCGCGTAAGGAGGAAATATACATAAACGCACGCACATACATATATGCATACATACATACATGATCTTCTTGCTTGCGTTTGTCTCGAAAAGCAACTACATGGATTGACTACAATGCATGCTAGATAATATGGACAGACGCCATGATGCACCCCATCCATCGATCCATCGATCCATCCACCAACCCGCCTACCCGCCCACCACGTAAAAGTCTGGAAAGAAGAGACAAAAAGGGGGGGAACCAGCCAACCTACTTTCCATCACACACACATACAACACCCACATCCACACACACTCAGGAATCTAAATGCTCTTGGAGACTACCCACCCAACCCTTCAAAAACGCCTTGTTCCGATTTAGAGAAGAAGAAAAAGCACAATACGCTGCAAAACATCATCGTCGCTCATTCAATCAGTCTTATTCATTGCACTCCCCTTCCCCCTAGCTCTGAGGACGAGATTGAGGTCAGGACGAGCGCTTTGATACTGTTCATTCGAGGGCGGAAGCTGCCCCGATCGTGATGAATCGGTCGTTGTCTTTCTCCCTCGGGATTCCTCGTCATCGCCAATTTCGAAAGCGTCGTCGCGCAGCTCAATCAGGTCGCCGAGGTCGCCACCAACAGCGCCAATGACGGGTACCGCCGACCTCTTCCCCTGTCCCGGTGTCGAGGGGTCGGCCAAGAGTTTCGAGGCTTGGGTACCTACTTTGCGCACCCAGCCCTCTATCGCACCGCCGATTTCTTGGAAATTGATGTCGCCGGTGCCATTAAGGGGGGTATGGGCGCCGGATCCTCCATACTGGTTCGCGATGCCGGAGTCGGCGTTGAGGAGACCGGGGACCCAAGGTGTGAAATATTCTTGACCTGGTGGGGGTTCAACATTGGGCAAGTGCTGGGCGAAGAGCTTGTTGAGGCCATCTTGAGCAGGTCCTGGGCTTCGTACATTAATGCCCATAGTACCGACGCCTCCGGGGCCGTGTAAATGAAAACCGGATGTGCTCCGTTGGCGACTGTGTGCTGCTGCTGAGGATGCGCCTGACAGATTGCTCGAGGCACGTGGCCTTCTTACGCTTTGTGAAGGCGAGCTGATGTGGGAGCGGGAAGAGGTAGACGTAGAGGAACGGCCAAGTTCGACGGATGCTCTGGGTGTAGACGCGGTATCTGAAAAGGTAAGGGATTTCCGACGCGCAGGAGGAAAAAAGCCAAGGGCCCTGCGCGGCATGCGGCCAATCTGTGTGGGTTCTTTATCGTTGGGGAGGAGGACCCAGGAATCATGTTTCCAGGGTGTTTCGGAGTCGGTGTTCGAGACGGAAGAGGAGAGGACGGAGGTGGTGTCCTGGTCTTGTGGTTTGGGTGATGAAGTGCGCCAGCCCAGCAGGAGATCCTCCTCTTCGGTAGCTCCTGGGCCAGCCACTGGCCGACCCTTGACGCCGCAAGCATCAACGGGCACGACGATTATCTTCTTCGACTGCACCGTATCATTGGGCCACATGCGGTTGGCCTTTCGCAGCACGGCCTGCTGGCAATTGAACCTGATGGTGATGCCGGCGAGCGTGTCCTCCGGCCGCACATGGTGAATATAGATTAGAGCATCTCGGTCCTCGTTCTCGCATGGGGGAGCCGACGAGCTCAGGCGCTCATCCGAGTTCCTCCGCTTGAAGCGGCCCACCGAGTCCGGCAACAGGTGCTCATTCGCAGTAAGAAGGTCCCTGCGCTTCATGGCCCGCACCATGCTCTCGCGCTCTTCCTGCGTTCCGGCGCCAACCTGCGAGCTCAAGGAGGCCGATGGGCCCCATTCTTGCGGCGGGACACTCGACGAGGGGCGGTGATGCGAGCCCGGCAGTGGTTTCCTACGACGTGCCGGTGTACTCTTCGCCGCTGCCTCATTTCCTAACACATTGGTCGCGAGGCCCTGGATGGCCGACCACGATGTCCCCCACAGGCCGGACAGCGTGTTGGTGGTGTCGCGGCTGGCCCTGGAAGCTTGCGCGCCCGCTGAACGCACTACGGATGATGTCGATGCGGGCGTCGATGACAGCGTGGAAGCGGCGGCGGTTTGGCGTGACGGGCGGGCGCTGGGGATTGGGGAGGCAGCTCTTGAGCCCCCAGGCGATGCATATTCGCTGCCAGCATACGGATACAGGTCGTCTTCGACAGAAATCAGGCGACGTGTGCGCGGGCGGAGGGTCGACGAAGGGCTCATATCAGTCGGGAGCCTCGCGGGAACGGGAGTAAAGGAGCAGCATAGGATGGACGGGCGTGCGGTTCAGGACTTTGCATGTTCGAATCACTGCGGCATTGCTACGGGGGCGTGTGTGTTCACGCAGAATGCCAGACGGAGCGACGGCGGTGATGTTTATTGGAGACGGAGAACATATGTATCTACACCACATGTCCTCGCTCAATGAGACGACCGTGCACAAGCCGCACCCTTGGATTTGGGTGACCGACATTACCGACTTGGGACCCATTTCGCACACTCCTTGTCCGCCATTACCTTATGTAAATTCGACATGAATCGCCTGTCTTACTTTCTTACCTCATCGCCCTGTCATTGAAGAGGCCACCTAGCTTTGTCCGTTTTCCTAAGCCTAATGTGACGCTCGGCGTCGTTGGCTCCTAATTCGTAGGGGCTCTGCGGCGCGCACTTTACAAGGCCATTTTCACTTCATTTAGATGTAATGTATGCACAAATTGACAAGGCTAATATGTGACTGATTTATTTTTCCGTAGAGAGCCACCACGTGAAGGTACCTAGGCCGTTAAACATGATACATGCAGCGACTATCAGACGAAAAGCAAGAGTATTGTTTGGCCCCCGACATTCTTCTATTACTTCGTACTTGGTCCGTCAGTCGTGGTGAGGCCGCGCTTCATAAAACCGTCCCACAAGCATGCACGCTCAGAATATAGACAACATGAACAATAGTACACGAGACGGGAGATGACGTTAGCGATAAGGAGAGCTCGTCTGCACGTAGCTGACACTCTCAAAGTCGAGTTCGAAATCGTCCACCTCCTCGAATTCTTTCGCAATGGCTTGCAGCGTCTGCGAAGTAGACTTCGCACCTACTGCTATTGTGTCATGAATCTCGCTTTCGCTGCTCTCACCATCCTCGTGTGCCTCGTCGTTCTCCTTGTCCGAAGACTGTCGGCGGCCATACGTCCTGGCGCTCTTTTGGCCCGGTTTCACTGAGGTCTTTTTGGATGTGCGTGAAGGCCTCTTGGTCGGTTTCGATGCGGTCGCTTTGCGTGCACCTGCCGTTTGGCGACGTTGCGGTAGCGCCAGCTCGTCTGCATCTGAATCTCCTGACGGAATGTCGAACTCGTCATCGCCTTGCGCCACATGTGTTCGTCGTCGCGGTAACAGTTGCTGCAGTTTAGCCGTAGATATACCTCGATCTGTATTTATTTTCCGCCTCGCTTGTGTTTTGCTCGCTTGATCCGTCTCATCTCCATCTGACTCGTCCTCGTTGGTAGCTTTTGCTGAAACGCCCTTTGTTCTTCGTTGTCTTCGCCCGACTGGTGACTGTGGAGGTTCCTCGTCGACTGGATAGTCACTACTAGACATTGGCGGGGCCATAGTGTCACTGAGAACTTCTTCCTCATTCTCGCTCGCTCCTGCCTGCGCCTTCTCTGTGCTCGGAACTATCTCCGGTAAGCTTGGTGAGGGCGATCTCGACTCTCCTACGTTCGATCCAGATTCGTACGGTGGCGAGGAGCGTGGGACCTGTACAACCGGTGATATTTTCCTTTTAGTTCCACGAGACCCTGAGCTGGAAAGATTCACTCCACTATCGTTGCCAGGAAGCTCGCCAGACGTGCCTTTCTGTATATGAAGTGGAGTGGACTCAGCTTCCGGCAGGAAATCATCAAAGTCGAAGTCATCCACGTCGTTGTCCTCGGCATCTGTTGTTTGATGCACCATACGCAGCAAACTGTGCTGTCTGGGTCTTCGTTTGAAATGTGTCAAAGCAAGGATGGAGGTCTCATGAGCTGGCGTCGCACCGACCTTAATTGCGGATGGTGGACGAGTTCCATGAGCGGGCGAGTCCGAGTCCAGCGAAGTGAACGACAGCAGGTGGTCGCCAAAGCCGCTGCTGTCCTCCTCTTCGGCAGGCGTTTTGTGCGCACTCATTCGCTTGGAGCATGACTGTCGAGTCACGGACGACGTTGGTGTTTTCTTTGCAGATGATGTCACCGTATTGTCCTTGGAAATGCGCCGGCGCCGAGAAGTATTGCGCTCTGGTGTGCGGTTCGTCATATTAGACATAGGTAGCGCCCCTGTCATTGTGAAGTCCACATCCTTTTGAGGCTCCGGCTGCCATGGCATCCTCTTTTGTCGGCGCGTCGATTTGACAACCAGCCCATCGCTATCATCGCTAAAACTTGCCACTGGTTCAGAGGTGGCGGTCGCATTCTCTTGTTCCCCATTTCCCACTGTCCCGTCGCTGTCAGTGTCCAGTGAACCGGAGAGCGCGACCTTGGTCGGCTTTGTCGCTCTCGTAGCTTGCTGCTTGCGCGTGGGGGTTTTTGACGACTTTGCGACGCGTGAAGTCGCCGACGCGACTTTGGCCCTCTTTGGGCGTGGCATAGTCTAATACGCGCGTTAGGAGCTGACGGGAACAATTGGTATCGTGGATAGTTGAGCGAGCGTGTTTAGAGTAGACGCGAGGGCGTGTTTTTGGAGGGGGTTTGTACTGTGTTGGAAGACAGAGACCGCGAATGCCAAACATCCCAGCACGCGCTATCGATCCACAGCTAGCCTAACATAGTATGGGCCAAAGCTTAATTTCCACCCCACTCCCCATCGTGATATCATGTTGATAGTCTCTCACGTTCTCGTGACCAACGTAGGATTCTTTTTTTTTGTGTAAACTGACAACCCAGTCGTTGGCATTGATCACGAAAAAAAAATAACAACGAGAGGGACCTTGATTGCAGCCTGATGTCTGACACTACCTATCCACATTGACGCCACATCGTGGCTGTACAAGGCAGCCATTATATAAATCTACATATATGTACAAGTGCTGGCCACTTTTCAAAAATATACAAAATTTCCGTTCTCTGAAAGATTTTGATTAACACCTATCTCAACATGGCTACATCAAATGGACGGGTCAGAGTAACTCAGACCCCATTCGAATACGATCCCTCAGTTCAAGAGTATCTCTTCTCCGAAAAAGCGTATCTGCAACAGAACACACAGTACAATGCTCTCTGCGTCGGGGCCGTAATTTTCAACAAGGAAGGAAAGCTCCTGCTCGTCCGACGTGCAAAGTCCGAGAAAGCCTTCCCTGAGGTTTGGGTACGATGGAATCCAGAAGCTATATGGTATCGTTGCTGACTACTATATAGGAGATCCCTGGAGGAAAAGTCGATGAGCCCGATGAAACTATGATTCATGGTGCGATACGAGAACTAAAGGAAGAGGCAGGGCTCCGCGCCACGCGAATCGTCCGGAAGGTCGGGACCTTCTGTTTTGACACTAGCCGGGGTCGCTGGATCAAGCACATCTTTGAGATGGAGGTTCAGGATCTGGATTCTGTGGTTCTTGATCCCCTTGAGCATGACGATTATCTATGGGCGTCAGAGGAAGAGGTCATCGCCGAACAGGTTGGAGATGTCGTGCTCAATTTTATGAATGCTGTCAACAAAAACATGAATCTGGAAGCTTTCCGCCATAGAAGAGAGGCGGCTTTACAGATATCGTAGATGGGTTCTTTTAGCGCGGTGGTAGACTGGATAGCTGATAAGGCAGCCTTTTGAATTCGAAGGTTATAGTACGTAGCCGTGAGTAGTCACGGCTCCGAAGCACGAGGTCGCGTATAATAGCGTTAAGCGTAGGTTTGGGAATATTAATTGTTGTTTCATTTGGACATCTACTATATCGGATCGGCAACGGGCAACGAAGTAATTGGTGAAGATTGAAAAGCTATACATAGTTCAGTGGCCAACTACTGGCACGCATAACATACACAGGGTGACAGGGCAGGTATGAAACAGCTCACTCCACCAATCCAGAGCAGGGCGGCATGGAGTTTTCGCAACTATTGGTGGGCATGAAGAGGTCAGTACTATGTAGGCACTAGGTAGGCGAGCTGCGAGAGGCATTGAGTGCACCTGCCGGGCTGCCGTGCTGCCGTAACATGGAGTGGAGGGGGTTTCGGATGAGCAGAGTATTGAACGACAAGTAACGTCTGCCACTCAAGTAGCTAATTACCCGGGCCAAACCCAGGCCAAAAAGCGAAGGGTTCATCATTGTTTGACGACGTCGTCGCGGATCGATCGTAAACCACACTCTCGGAGGAGGGCCTGCCTGACACTAATTGTCTTGGCCCGAACCCGCCGCTGCTCGACACAAGGTGCCGGCAAGCAAGGAGAGGGCATACGACCTCGACAACTCCAACGGCCACCGCAAACATGTCTGAGGAGAACAAATTCATGGCCGCCGCTGCGTCTCCATCGCAGCCGCCGCCGCTGGCCGCGCAGCCCAGCAATGCCACCGCACCGTACGTTCCCCACCGGCGCGGGCGCATCCCTCTCCAAGCCGAGCAGCCCTCAACTCACAAGCAAACAGGACGTCTGCCGCGCAGGCGCAAATGCACCCGTCGTTCCGCCGACAGCGCGCGAGCAGAGCCTGCGAAAGTAAGTCCGCTGGCTCCCTCCCTCCTATGCACATGTAGATACTGTGTATTGTATGATGTGCGCGGCGCCGTGGTAGCAACTTGTGTTTGATATGGTTCAATCGCGTCTGGTCTTATCCAAACCTCGGCACCGAGGCTGTTGATTGATGACTTTTGGCTAACCACGTCTTGCAGCATGTCATGCCCGCAAAGTAGGTGGATTCAGGTCCAGGCCAATCCTTCGCCATGACGATGCTTAACTGCTGTCCAGGTACGATGTGACGCCGCCAGTCTTGGGGTGCCATGCACCAACTGCACCGCCTTTGGCATCGAGTGCCGCATCCCCACGCCCAAGCGCAAGAAGACGACGACGACGACCACGGCGCGCGCCCAGGACTCACAGAGGTAAGGCCCACGCACACGCGCAACTGGGAATCGCTAACCGAAAATGACAGCGAGACGGGCGACAACGACGACCGCTCCCCCGCTCCCAGCAGCACCACGCCCGCCGACACGCGCGACAAGACCACCGTGTACAACTCGCCCGATGGAACGCCCTCGACGACTGTGTCCCCCGCCTATGCTGCCCAGCAGGTCGCCCACAATGGTACCTACGTACAGTTCATGAAGCCCAAGTTCGCGAGAGCCCCCATCAAAGAAGCCGGTCGCGTCGCATACCTCGGCGAGTCTTCCAACCTCTCGCTGCTCGTCCACGATCGCTATGGCTCGACCGATACCGTGCACTACCCGCTTCCCGAGAACGTGCGGGGAGCGAAGGCTCGCGTGAACGAGCTGGACAATATGGAGATCGAAATATTGCACCAGCGCGGGGCCTTTCTGCTGCCTCCGAGGGCCCTGTGTGATGAGCTGGTGGACGCTTTCTTCAAATGGGTCGCCCCTGTCGTACCTGTCATTAGCCGCAATCGCTTCATGCGACACTATCGAGACCCGAAAAACCCTCCCTCATTGCTGCTCCTGCAGGCCATTCTTCTAGCGGGATCGCGTGTTTGCTCAAATTCACAGCTCATGGACTCTAGCGGATCCACCACTCCGGCAGCGATGACCTTTTACAAACGTGCAAAAGCTCTGTTCGATGCCAATTATGAGGACGATCGCGTGACCATTGTTCAGTCGCTCATCCTCATGGGCTGGTACTGGGAGGGCCCGGAAGACGTCACTAAGAATGTCTTTTACTGGAGCCGGGTAGGTATCGTTATAGCTCAAGGCTCCGGTATGCATCGCAGCGTGGAGAGATCGCAGCTCACCAAGTCCGATAAGCGTCTATGGAAGCGTATCTGGTGGACACTATACTCCCGAGATCGATCAGTGGCGGTAGCGCTTGGTCGTCCAGTAGCAATTAATCCGGAAGATTCCGACGTGGAGATGATAACCGAAGACGACTTCATCGAGGACGAACCTGATCGACCCGCCGAGTATCCGCCGGACCCTGTGCATGTTCATTTCTTCATCAATTATGTCAAGCTATGTGAAATCATGGGCTTAGTATTATCACAGCAGTACTCTGTGGCTTCCAAATTCAGGCGGACCAACGCCATCGATCTAACCCATAGCGACATGGCATTGGCAGATTGGCTTCAGAATTGCCCCCCGGAGGTTCATTGGGAGTCATCACGCCATCACTTCTGGGCTGCACTGCTCCACTCCAACTACTATACCACGCTATGTCTGCTGCATCGTGCGCACATGCCACCTGCCGGTTCTCCAAAGACGAATCCTGCCAACGGCTTCGAGGAGCACGCATATCCGTCCCGAACAATTGCCTACCAGGCAGCAGCTATGATCACATCTATCGTCGAAAAGCTTCGAGCACATGATGAGTTGCGCTATACACCAGCCTTTATCGTGTATAGCTTGTTTTCAGCCCTCATCATGCATGTATATCAGATGCGCTCCTCGAATAAGTCAATAGTGTCAGCTACAGAGGTGCGATTGCAAATATGCATGGATGCCCTCAAAGAGGTCTCAAAAGTCTGGCTCGTGGCAAAAATGGTTCACACGCTTTTCGAATCCATTCTAGGGAACAAGCATCTTGAAGAGCGGCTTCAGAAGGCAGCGGGCAAGCGACATCAGAAGAACAAGCCTGCTGCGCCCCCACCGCCGCCGAAACCCGCGCAAGAAGGGCCACCCAAACGCAAATACGATGAGATGGACTTTGGTCTTGTTCCTAATGTGAACCATCCGCCAGCTCCCCAGGTCTCGTATGAACGATCAAGGCCTCAGACGCCAGCGGTGACGCCTTCGCGCGATATTCCACACATGCAACCGATGCCGCAAATGACACAGGGATCTCCACAGATTTCACGCCAAAACAACGATACCTTCATGGGACCATCACGCTCAGGTACACGACCTACAACACCTTTCAATCCAACCTACTCATACCCAGGCACGCCTCCGGATCTGTTCCTGGTCACGCGAAATTCCCCCAACATCTCGACAGAGCTTTGGCAGAACTTTCAGCCAGACCAGCTATTCCCGGCCGAGTCTCATCTCAACATACCCCAGATCTCACCACCACAAAACCATAGCCTAGTAGACCCAGCACTATCGCGGCCGCAGAACTTAGCTATGCATCCCAGCAACAACGAGATGAGCTCGCAGTCGATGCCCCAACAGCAACTGCAACCCACACATAACAACGTATCCTTGTCCGGTTTTGATCAGGCCAATCCGCAAGCCTGGGCTCATCAAATGGACGTGATGGCGCAAAATCAGCAGAACGCTGCGCAGGATGACAACTGGAGCAACAGTAGCAATGGGCGCCATAACCCAATCGTGCCCACTACACTCAACGTGGAAGACTGGTATGTCTTCCTCCAAAATTCAATGGGCGACACTTCAGCTCTCGCCCGGCAGTTCTATGATAACCAATCTGCCTCTTTCATGACTTTATGAATATGTTACGAATGAATGTACTGACGTTGGCTGTTTCAAGGTTTCACTTCTTTGGTATCAATGGCGAGGGTATGGATGCGTTTCAAAATGGCATCTTTCAGCCAGGGAATTCGTAAGCTCCAGTATTGTGGGAGCGGACGGCTCGGTGCGTTATGGAGTTTCACGAGGCGAGTCGTGCTGTGTGCCTGTGGTGAAGGCATCATTATTCGTGGAGCATTTTAGGGTGGCGTTCTTGTAGATTTGTGGGATGATGCGATGGTACATGAAAGCACACGGACATCTGAGGTATCTTTTTACATTTATTGTCCATCTCCTCCTTTTTTCAAAATCTTTTCTAATTAGTGGGGACGTTGGGGGGGGGGGATGGAACAGCACAGCTGTCCACTGTACTAATACGAAATATCCGTCATGAATCATGACAGCCACGATGAATGATTATTTCGCCCAGTCTTCAGTATAATCTCTGGGCCATCCAAGAGGAAGTAATAAATCGACGCTATCATGGTAATAAACGCTCGACACGAACGCCAACCATTTCGCCCATCCACCTCGAATCCACTTCACAGTGTCAAAGCACCCACGTGATAGCTTCCACAGTGCGGGGCAAACATTACGGGATATCCAAACCAGGCATCTCCGCAACGCAAATCATCCGCTTCCTGTAATTCAACCATCGGCCCGGCGCCGACAGCGAACATTACATCCCGCCCGCCCCACTACCACTCCGCCAACGAACCCTCACTCTCATATATAAAGCAACCCAGACTCCACCAAATGGCACCAGGACCCAAACGCGCTCTCCTCTCGCTCAACCTCGACACCGACGCCGAACAGATTTACCAACGCATCGACAACCACACCAAACAAGGACAAGACAGGGTTGAAGTATTCGAAACTAGCGGTCCTACCTTTAACAACACGAGCCTTGAAATCGCAACCAAGCCTTTCGAACGCCTGGTCAACCAGACGGTCGAAGACGTGGTCGAGGGCACGGGAAAGAGGATCTCCAGCAAGGAAAGTGACGTAGTATATTCGACACAGCGAACCGAGCCCGGCTCCAACGGGGTCAAGAAAACAGTAACGAGGAAGAAAGCCGGTCAGAATCTACACGCAGTATCTATACACGACAAATACGACACAAGTGATCTCTAAACATAGATAAACAAGCAAGAAATAACACGATAATCCAACCCACCGTCACCACACAACAATGGCCCAGCAACAACAACAAAACCAACCCCTTCAACCCCTCCGCATAGCCATCGGCTCCGACGAAGCCGGCCAATCCTACAAAGCCGCCCTGTTAAAAGACCTCTCCGTCTCCCCCCTCGTCTCCTCTACCACCGACGTCGGCGTCGCAACCCCTACAGATAAAACTCCCTACCCCCACATCGCCGTCGCAGCCGCCAAACTCATAACCTCCAACCAAGCCGACCGCGCAATCCTCATCTGCGGCACGGGCCTCGGTGTCGCCATCAGCGCGAACAAGGTCCCTGGCATCCGGGCCGTTACTGCCCATGATAGCTACTCAGTTGAGAGGGCGGTCCTGAGTAATGATGCGCAGGTGCTGTGTATGGGGGAGAGGGTCATTGGGCTGGAGCTTTGCAGGAGGCTGGTGAGCGAGTGGTTGGGGTATCGGTTTGATGTGGGGAGTGCGAGTGCGGCGAAGGTTCAGGCTATTATGGAGTATGAGAAGGAGAATTACAAGGGGCTTTTGGGGGAGGGGGAAGCGGGGGCGACGTGCTGAGGTATTGGGGGGAGGGGGAATGTTAGTTGAATGAGTTAGTTTTGTGAGTTTGGTGGGGTTGATGTTATGTAGTTGAGTGTATTAGTGGGGTTGTGAATATGTTTTTTTGTGTGTGTGTGTGTGGTAGTATTGATATCGTATGACGTTCCGTTGGCATATGTAACTTAGGTTAGCCGCTCTCACAAAGATCCAAGCAGAATGTAATATTCTTCCAAAACGCGAACTGTCGGTTACGAGAAGGTAATATTTTATTTACTACTCAAGCATGCACCTGCTGGATAAATAACTACATATTATATATGCATAATCATCTGCCTCTAAATCCAGCTACTGCGAGATACCGAGTTCCTTGTAGAAAGCCTCTGTGCTCGGTTTGCGGCCCAGGAACTCCTCCAAGATGGTCATCTCCTCGACGGAACCGCCACGCTCTAGCACAGTATGCCTGTACCTTCGGCCCTCCTTGCCGTTCATGGGGTTTTCCTTGAACACCGAGTAGAACATGTCCGTAGAGTAGACTTGGGAGGAGAGGTAGCCGTAGTATCTGTAGAGTCTGTTAGCGACTTTTCTTTCGTGGGGGGGAAGAGATGGAAATGACTTACCCGGCATCGTATCCTCCGATCAAATGTCCAAAAGTAGCTTGTCCGTTGCCCCACGTCCAATCTCCACCCAATGCCTCAGGACCATCCAGCTGGCTGATTTCCTTGCGCAGCTTGTTGTATGTAGTCGTGATGTCCAGCTTCTCGACTTCCTCGTGGCTCTTCGGTTCGTGGACGGTCATGTCGAACATACCAAAGTGCAGCTGTCTGAGCTGGAATAGCGCGTCATTGACATGCTTGGTATTGATCAAATTAGCGATGAGCGAGTTGGGAATCTGCTCCGAAGGCTGTTTGTCGTTGCCAGAGGACTCCTTGTATGCGGCTTCGTAGTCTGGGGAGAGATACGAGTAGTGGTGTGATAGGGAACGCAGTTGCGATGGCGTCCAGCACCAATTTTCAAGCATCTGAGATGGCGCCTCGACGAAATCGCGGACAGTGCTGGTACCATGGAAGCGTGAGTAGGTTGTCCGCGAGACGAGGTCGTGGATA
The DNA here is from genome assembly GCA_022560085.1 of Helminthosporium solani. Lineage (NCBI taxonomy): Eukaryota > Fungi > Ascomycota > Dothideomycetes > Pleosporales > Massarinaceae > Helminthosporium > Helminthosporium solani. The sequence goes on along the minus strand of JAFISD010000026.1, from coordinate 49,754 downwards.
CCGTGGCCAAGCTCGTGGAAGAGCGTGACCACCTCATCATGCTTGAGAAGAGAAGGCTTCTTCGCCGTAGGCTTGGAGAAGTTGCAGACGAGCGCTGTGCATGGATAGCGTCTATTGCCCTGCTCATCAATGTATCCGGGCTGCAGATTGAAGTTGGCGGCGTGGCCGTACTTTCCATCACGCGGGAAAAGGTCAAGATAAAGGTAGCCGACAAAGCCGTTTCCTTCACCCTCGTCGTCCCAGACGCTGAAGACTTGGACATCCTCGTGCCAGACGATGTCGGAGCTCTTTCCACCATCTGCAAGGGCCGCGCGGTCTTCGCCCAGAATCTCGATGAAAACTAGACCAAATAGCTCTTCGAATATTTTGAGCATGCCTTGAACCGTTGTCTGCAGTGGGAAGTACTGGGCAACGATCTCCTGGTCAAGCGAAAAGTCCTTCTCTAGCATCAAGCGATCATAGTATCGGTGGTCCCAGAGGTAGTACCTCTCGTCGGACCCATCGTTGATGGCGCGCTCCTTGAGATCCTGCTTCTTGAGCTTAAGAAGGTTGGCAATCTCCTTCTTCCCGCCGGGTGCAAGGCGTGTCCGCAAGTCTCCCAAGAAGTCATCCACCGTTTTGGGCAGCTTCGCCATCTTGTCCTCTATCCGGAATTCAGCATGGTTGTTGTATCCGAGGATGCGAGCAGCTTCGTCGCGTAGGAGAATGGCCTCGCGGAACAAAGGCACGTTGTCATTACATTTGTTCTCGTTGTTGATAAAGACCTTCTTGCGCGTCTCGGCATTGTGGGCGTACTTTAGCGTTGGGAACAGATCAGGGTATTTGAAAGTCAACCAGACTTTACCCTCATTCTCGCTCCCGCTTTCGCCCTTCTTGAGCGATGTAATCAGGTCGTCTGGCACGCCGCTGAGCTCCTCGGGTGTCAACCACAATCCGCCCTGCTCCTCGTTGAGGTTCTTCTGGAACTTGATGCTGATCTCGCTCAGCCGCTTCTTGATCTCTTTGAAGCGGTCGCGCTTGGGGCCAGCCGGCACGCTGAGACCGTTGCGAATGTACGACTTGTGGTCCTTCTCCAGCAGGCGCTTAGACTCGGGCTCCAGCTCCTCCTTTTTCTTCAGCACAGCGTCTACGAGCCCGAAAACGTCCTCACGCATGCTCGACTCGATGCCGAAGTCATCCAGCAGCTTCTCGGCGTCGGTGGACGCATCACGCAGCGCCTTGTCGGTCGAAACGGCCTGGTAGAAGCCAATGATGTGCGACTCAATCGCCATCTTGTTGTCGTCGAGCGCAACGGGCAGGACTGCATTCTTAAATGTCGCCGTTTCCGCGGTGATGTCGCGGACAATGTTGTCCTGAACACTGCGCGAGCGCTCAATCTACGCCTGTCATCAGCGCCATCCACCATCACTGCCATTGCCGCCAGGACCAGCCACCAGCACACACGGGGCCACCTACCAGTCGCTTCGTGTCCTCGATCAAACTGCTCGGCGTCGCGGTGAACTTGGGCGGCAGCTGCGGCGGTTTCCTGTACTTTTCGGGCGCCATGGTGCTGTTCATGAGCGGGCGTGCCTGGATGGGGAGGCGGTTCGGCTTGAGGTATTGCACGAGCGAGGAGGCGCGGGAGCTGATGCGCAATGAAGCCAGAGTGGCGGAGAGGGCGATGAAGACAACAATCGCACACAGGAAAAGCTTGGTCAAGCGTGAGGCAGCCACGGTGGGTGAAGGTAGCGAGGAACGTGCCTACGGCATGGAAGGGGGCGCCGGAGCGCGTGCGGGGCTCGGGGGGAGTGTGGCGTCTTGGGGGACGGACAGGGACAGACGGGGACTGGCGGGCGTTGCGAGGACGAGGGCGACGGCGACGGCGAGGGCTGCTATGGAGAATAGATGCGACGGAGGCACTACTGTGGAACTGTTGCGCTTCGAGGGTTGCGATGGCTGCGAAATCTATCTATCTATGCAAAGGATGCGCACATGTCCTGGTCGCTTCACCCCGATTGGTCACCTGTCCGACTCCTGTTCGATCCTCCAACGTCGAGCGTTAGGATGACATTGGCATGCACAAGAGTGACACGTTACTTCGTTGATATACACAATCTCCATCGGGTGGCCGTCTGGTGGAAGAAAAATGAATCGAGACGTTAAGTTATCGTACATTCGCACTCTGTGCGCCACTCACCGAATGCAATGCCATCTACTAACTCTCCCTCCTTGTCTGAACACCTCTTATGCAAACATGCTATTCCATCATCACTATCATCATCGTCGCCATCATCGTCAAACAGTCATGTACTCTTTCTGCGACTCCAGCATCCCGCTCCCCCTACTATCCAAGCTCTCCGGCACCGTAATGAAGGGCTTCCAACCCAGACTCCCACTCGGCCCTCTCTCATTCTGACCCTGAAAGAACGCCATACTATCAATTCGTGGCGGCCTATCTTCAATGTCGTCTTTCAGCTTCGCCTGCTGCGGAAACCCAATTCCAATTTCTCTCACACCGCCTCTACCCCTCTTCCCCGGCGGATTCCGCACCACCACGCCCTTCTTCTCCTCAGGAGCTGTTTCCCTCTTCCCCTTAAAGAACAGCCGTAAGAACGGAACACTCGCGCTGATGATCCCCGCATTCGTTTCCACTTGACCCCAAAGCAACAAATCAGCTCCAAACTTTGCGCTGTTCTGCGGGCTCTCAGACCACAACGCCATAACCCACGTCCTCACACAGCTCGCTACGATAGCCATGATGCCCACCGAGAAAATCCCCACCAGCGCAAGTCTCTTCGACATGGGCACTCGCAAACTCAAAAGGGTGGGAATCGGCATCCCCATAATGAACACGTCAGTGAAGAGATTGACAGCCGCCGTGAAAACCCACAGCTTGGTCGGATCGAAGCATTTGAAGTTTGGTTTCTTGGTTTTCGGGTTCTTGTCGAATTGCGAGAGGTAGGCGGAGGAATCGAAAGAGTGGGCCGGGTTTTGGCACTGGAGGGCCGAGGCGATGGTGGTAGCGAAGGTGTAGAGAATCACAAAGTAGATGGAGGCATAGACCATGCGGCGGAAGGCGCGGTGGGTGGCGATGGTGCGGTAGAAGAAGAGAATAGATAGCTTGACGAAACAGAGAGCAACGCCATAGGATATGCGGTAGATGTACCACGTAAGTAAGGTACCACGGACAGATTTCTCGATCAGGGGGAGCTTCTCCTGTATGATGTGTTAGTGAGGGAGAGAAAGGCAATTGTCCTGGTATGTTATGAGATGGGATGGGATGAGAAGGCAATGGAAGGGACAAGAGGAAAGAGTGAAGGGAAAGAAAAGAAGATAAAAAAAGAGAAAGAAGAACATACAGGTATACGAAGCCAAGATGGTCGGAATCTCCTACTCGAATCATCTTGATAATAGTTGACAACTGTATTCCCCCAGGTGAGTAACTAAACACAAATCAGCATCACCATCCATCTATCCATCCACCCCCCTATAAGATACACGAAAACACAAACTCACCAACGCAATCATCATCAAATGATCCGTCGCCCCAACAGCCCCCATCCTATTCCATCGACAGTAATACCTACACCCACACACAACACCATCAGTACACGGTTCTTCATCCACACATCCTCCCTACAACAAAAGGAAAAAACCCACATACCTCAATCCCACCACCAAAGTCGACAAACTCGTCAACGTCACCCCCACAATTACCACGATGAATCCAGGCCGTAGATACACCGCCATCTTCCTCTGGCTTCTCTCAAGTGCCAGTGAGCCAGCCTAGTGACCTACTACAGTACGCAGCAACAACCACTACAAGCCCTTGACGCCGTCAATCAAGACCAAGCACAAACCCCAGGACACAGTCCAATGATCAAAAGTAGCCCACCCCACTGCCCAGCTCGTGCCCGGTACGAACAAAAGATAGGACCGACAAACCAAAAAACGACGCACCGAGGGAACTTGCCCCCCAAACCCCAAAGGCCAAAGGGCAAAAGAACAAAACAAAGACACACCAATACCAAGTCTCACAGGGAGCAGAAGAGAAAAGACAGTGATAAGATAGATACCTAAGTAGATAGATAGAGATAGATGGATAAAAGAACCAAGAACAAAAGGCTATATTCATCTTTTTAAGCATCAACCAACCTACCTACCTACCTACCTAAGTACCTACACCCTCTCACCAACTTCCTTCACACCCCCCCTCCCCAAGCAATGGGATTCACACCTCACACAAAAAGCCCATGTATATATGCACCACCACCCACACCAACCCAAACCCCATACACCCAAATGCACACCAAAAAATCCCATCACCACCTTCGCTTCCACCCACTCCTCCATCATGCACCACCCAACACCCAAACACCCAAACACCCAAACACCCCGCCCAGCAATCAGCCATGACTACATGAGATGAAAAAAAAAAAAAAAAGCCACAAAAGCTCCAACCCACCAAATCCGTCATAAGACTCACGTTGATCTCCCAAAACCAACCCCAAAACTAGACATGGACGCGAAAGTATAAATCTCGATTCCTCCCCCCCCCCCAAAAAACACACACATACACACACACACACACACACACACACGCCGCATCCATCCTACCCAAAATCAAGGCATAAAAACCCCCCTCCACCTCGTATACGTTGAAAACGAAATGACAAAAAAATGCACACCCCCTGCACATCCTCCATCATCATCTGGACCCTTTTTCACACACACCCCCCCCCCCCCCCCTCGTCCCCCGTCCGTCCCCAACCCGCAGCCCGCTCGCCCCATCCGAGCCCGCAACGCAATGCGCAAAGGCCACATGTGCCTATTCGGGCTATACGGTGCATCACGTGCCGGTTGCCCTGCCTGCATTGATGTGATGGCCCGCGAGCGAGACGCTTCTTCCTCGTCCACAGGTCACATTTTAGCCGGTGCGCAGGGCCGCAGCCCTGAGGCGTGCGCGAAAAGTCTGAAACTGCGGCTACTTCGAACTTTGCCTCCGACGCCTCATACCCCTGACAAGCGTACTACAACATGTAGCTACCCGTCGGAACCACTGACTAGATTTCTTCACGTGGATTGCAGGAACTGAAAAAAGGTAAGCTTAGCCGACGGTGCGAGAGGGATCATGGCGGCAAGGAAAGCAACACTCCAACAATGTGACAGGTAGGTGCCTGATGATTCGTGGTTATTTTCAACATTTCCCTTTCCTACCCACTTTTCTGTCCGTTCCTGATATGGTTTGGCACTCTACCGAGTATTATACAGGCACGACATGATCATCTTTGGGTCGTTGTCTCTAAAGTTTATGGTTTATAATTTGCAGATGCTCCTTTGCCCTTGGTCTATCCGTTCCGCATGACGATGGACTGAGGAGATGGCAGAGAACAACAAAAGGAAAAGAAAAAGATCAAGGAAAAAGTAACAAGAGAAAAGGAAAAATATACACGAGAAAGAACATCAATTTTGCACTGACTGGCGCCGTCGAAAATGCAAAGCAGAACAACCAGCCCATGGATGCGAAAAGTTATGAGGATCTCAATCCCGCCATGTACTCGAACGCTCTCACTTGTACCCTCATCTTCTATATTGCCCGAGGCGCCCCGAATGGTTTTTCTTCGCATGCACCTGGTAAATGCCCGCCGTGGGGTGTTCCTCCTCTAATGCTTTTTGTAAATGTAGTGATTCGTCGTTAAAACGCACACATGAACCGCCTGATGTCTGATGCTCTTTGGGTTTTCTGATGCGTTGTTGAAATTCAATATCCGTACGCCGTTGGTAATGCAAGCCTTAGCAGTCTTGTTCTGCGGGGGCAATGGAGTGTAAAATGCAAATCGTCTAGTGTGAAGAATTCCGGCCGTGTCAATGCTAATGGGCCGTAAAGGATGCTCTGAAAAATCTGCTGCTGTGTCCTTCTCTGTGGACTAGTGTGGGGGGCTAGAAAGTATCTAGCTTGTTTGTATTGATGGAAAGAAAGGCAAGGGAAATCCGGATTAGAGTCTCAACCAGCCGTGGAGATGGGGGTAAAAAGAAGCTTCATGTTTAGTGTGAGATCGACGACCCCATAGTTGTCGTCAACTGCCGTGACGCTGCCAATGTCGAGACCCTTCGCGGCTGAATCCGATGTGACATGTGCCCTGATCTGCTTTAACAATTGGAAAACCTGACGGCAACGGATGTCAGGCGGAGTTGTCCAGGCTTCCCGCCGTGACCTGTGGATGAAGTATTTGGCAAGAAAGTAGTAGTGAATGCCATCCCTACAGTATCCAATCCTCCGATGGTTGGATGAATACTGAAGCGGCATGTCTGCATCCCACTGCTTTTTCCAAAGCTCGAGAGCGTTCGTAGCTGAGCGAAGCATATGGAAAGCCTGTGGTATTTGGGTGTTCAAGGTTTCGATTGGCGTGACTCTTCCACTGCTGCCGTTGCTAATGGTCCCATCTCTTGATACAGGATCGTGTGGCGATTGCGGGGTGCTTGTTCCGCTAGTCGGATTTCCGGACATGTTGCTGTTGGCAATGTCCATCTGTTGCTCTATCCTGAAGACCTGAGTATGGAGGGCATGGATAAGAATGAACTTGGAGAACGCATTGGTAGCGCGTTGGGGAAATTCCACGCCTTGGTACAGGTACTGCAGGGCCTCGGAAACACCAAGCTGTTTAGGTCGACGGCTCCCAGTAGTGTTTTGGTCTTGAGCTCCTTCACCATAGAGTCCCAGCGCATTTGCACACTCTCCTTCAGTTTTAGCCTCCCATGCAGCATCATCCGCAGGTAGTGGAAGCGTAAGCTCTGAAGCGTCGAAACGAGGCTGAATATTGAAGTAGATAGCAAGGGAAGCATCAATCAAAAAAATGAGGTACATGACGCGCGCCCTCATTTCCTGCTGGATCCAGGACGACCAGGTCCACGTGTTCGCCTCGGTGCCAAGGATGGGACCTGGTTGGTGAAGGGGGCTGAAGTTGCCATGGCCGTGGGGAAGGGGTTGTCTCAAGCCGTGAGAGCAAGCAATATTTGCAAGAATCCAGAACTCATCCCGTCCTTGATGGCGCTGCTGAGGAGTACCGTGCCAGACGAAAAGGGTATGAATGTGCACCATGGCCTGAATCTCTTCAATGTCAGTTCCGCCCCTGTCCTTGAATTGATCGCCGTGAGAACCCTGGATCGCCATCTTATAGATGCGTGACGACCTAAGAACCGATGCCCTTGTAATATTCATCAACCAGCGCACTTGCTGCAAATTCAGCCGGTTGGAGTACACGGCGCCAACACAGATCATAGATAGGACCAGCCCATCATAGGCCGTAATAGGGTTGAAAGTTGTATGAATCATCGGCCAGTGCGCGAGATAATTCTTGTAGAGAGCCAAGAAATGCACAATGTTTTCGGCGGTGAGGATGCCCTTCAAAGCCTTGTAGTCGAGCGCGTCGTTTGAATCAAGCGCGAATTGGGAAGGGTCGGGAAAGCAGAATGCCATCAATGAGATTGCTTTACCGTAGAAAGGATCGGACGGGCCAGAAACCCAGTGGTCGAGAAAGGAGGGAGCAGCAGAAATTCCAGAAGCAGTCGAGTAGAGCCGATTGAACATTGTGTCGGGCGAAGGTTCATCTGAGGTCTAAAAGGAATTACCAGTCAGAACGCCTACCGCTTTGCCGGGATGTGGGCCACTCGCCATGCTGGATCCCAAAAGAAAGTTATCTTGTGGCTCATTGTTAAACGTACCGTTCCATCGCACAGAGTGGTCCTGGCCGTTTTGTAGGCCATCTACGTTAGGCAGAGTGGGACGCCCATAGTTGCCTGGATTGGAATCTTCCTGTTTAATGGGCATATTGTTCGGGTTCAGATCTGCATGCGTCATGGAATTGTCGTAGTTCTGGTATGTACCATTGGAAGGGGCGGATGTGTGGCTTTGCTGTGCTCCATACGAATTCATGTCATGATGCATATTGTTCGACAGGCCGTTCGCGCTTCGAAAGTCGTTGAAGTTCATGCGATTGTTGTTGAGCTCTAGCGCTGACAGACTCCTCCGGTTTTCCTCCACACCGGTTCCCGGGCGGATAAGGCTATTGGACCGCGAAGTGCGAGCAGACATGGACTGAGGACCACTCATGGAGGGCAGCCCATCGCCGTAAGCATCGGTTGCCATTGCTGTCATGGGCTGCAGCCCACCAAGCGTCGAATTACCGTACGCTTCGGCATAGGACACGGGGGTGCTCATCTGGCTGAGGTACGAGTTGGCCTCCGCATTGTTCGCCTGCCGATTTTTGGCCAGATGAGACTGCGCGTTCTGCAGATGGCTTGCGCCCGTAGGATTACCTCGTCGTATCGAGCACTTTTGAAAGTGACGTTTGAGAATGTCGCTACGTGAGAAGGTGTCCTTGCATAGATGACATTGGTAAGGTCGCTCGCCGGTGTCTGCGCAAATTAGCCGTTGCTCTTCGCATGAGCTTTTTAGGGAGATACATACGTCTAAGGAGATGGCGCTTGAGATGCTTCAGATGCAGATACGTCTTGTTGCAGTGCGGGCACTCGTACTTGCCCTCGGCGTTCTTGTTGGGATTCGTGATCGCTTTGCCCACAGCAGGCGTCGGTCGGCCGGGATGCGTGGGCAGCACTCCACGGCGTCCTTGCTGGCCCACGACATGCACGGGGTCGGGCTCTTGGTTGGCGAGCACGGGGGGGTGGGGGTACATGTTGGAGTGAGGGGGGATGCCCAGACCGCCGACCCTCATATCCTGTAGTGCAGATGACATGGACGTGTGTCCTAGCGGATGGCCATTTGCGTGTGCTGATGTGGTTGGAAGCAGCGGGGCGGTCGAGTACGATGATGAGCCGATGGGCATGTACGAGGGTGAGGGCTGGATGGGGCGCAGTGGCGGATGGGCCGAAGAAATGGAAGGAATGGTGATGCCGCTGGTCGAGGTGTTGGTGGTAGGCGTGTGCGGTGTAATGGGCGTCTGCGGGTTGCTGTGCTGGCTGTACAAGGAGGGGTATGACGCGCCGCTGCCCCCAATGGGCGGTAGGGTGGGCAGGTGGCCGTTGGAGGAGGCATTGTAGGCATGTTGATATGGGCCACCGGCGGGCGAAGGCAGGCCTGGCTGGCGGAAGCGATCGTCCATGATATGCTATATCACGGATAGTGTGAGGGAAGGCGCGACCAATGAGTGTAGATGGAGCGGAATCATTCGACGAGCAACGCTTCAAGTGGTTTGAGGGACAGCCGCGATGGAGTGGCGGACTGCACAACAATGGTAGAGCTGGGGACGATGGGCCACGAGAAGTAGATTTGCGGAGCCAGGTGGGTCTGGTGAAGGACGGCCGTGGGACAAACGAGACGGGACCAAGAGGTTGGCAGAGGCGGACGGCAGGACAGTGGTTCGCCGCGGAGGCTTCTCTCTTTGCTTACTGAACACAAACACACGCAATGAATGGGGGGGAGGGGGGGGGAGGGGAGGGAGGGATAAGAAGTGTAGCCCGGCGAGCGGCCTGGGCGTGTTGGTGATGGGGAGGGACGATGGTTACGCGGGTGCTACTGATGAAGTTTGTTCTGGCGCGCCGGCAAATTCAAATCACAGACCAGGGCGACTTGCAGATCGGGCGGGCCCACCACACTTCAGCCTCAGCCGAAGACCAAGTGGAGCGGCGGTAGCAACACGAGGAAGTCAGTTCTCAGGGACAGGACACCAGACCCACGAGCTTCGGACGCGTAGACGGGCAGGGAAAGAATGGCGATGGTGGTGGTAGCAGAGGGAAAATGGGCTGCAGCGGATGGTGACAGTGGCGGATGAGCGACGGTGGTGGGAGGACGAAAAATTTCAAGCGGGCGGTCTCAAGAACACACCACGCCGATTGCGCTACAACGAGGCAAGTCTCTCAGTCTTTCTCGGCAGCGCTTCCCAGTGCTAGCAACTAGAACCTAGAACCTAGTACGTGTGTGGTGCCTAGCACACCGGACGGATGGTAAAGCAGCGGTGGCCTGAGGGGACTTGGACGTGGTAGGGGTCGGGGGTGGTCAAGCTCAAGCTGGCTCTTGGGAGGAGACAAGCAACGATGATGATGATGATGAGTCGAGCCTCGCGGCACAAGTGAGATGGGTGGATAGGTGGTGGATAATAGACACGGAGTAATACTTGGATAGATAATGGACAAGAAAGTGTTGGGCGGTTCACTGTTGGGGGGGGTCGACCCAAGAGACATGGGCACATAGTACCCGGTTCGAATGTCCCAATCCAACGGACGGCGCGGTCGGCACGTGACCACCAGGGTCGAGTGATGCTTTTGAGTGCTATCTAGTGGTAGTGGTGCTGGTGCTGGTATGTCGTTATAGAGTGCTGCTGCTATGTCATTATAGAGTACTGGTGCTGCTGCTCACTTGCTGTCCTGTCCTGTCCTGCGCCTGTTCCTGTTCCTGCAGCCCCCTCGTCATCTGCATCACCAGCCCAGCGCCATCGAAGCGTCTACGGCGGCTTTCTAGCCCGTCGAGCTCCAGATTCAACGTCGGTGGTACGGTGGTACGGTATGAACATTCCCTGGTGTTTCACGCCACAAACATGCATTATCGATACCAGCGCCTGTGCAATATGACGCGGCACCCGGTCAGGATTGTGCACATACTACTCCCTACAGTACTACTCGCTATCTACTCCGTATAGAATATACTTGTGTCCATACATGCATGCAACAGGACAACCGTCTCTACTGTCGTCTACACAGGGGTACATACACGCCTCGGGGCTTTCACAGCCTTCTGTCGGTCCATCTGTCTGTCTGTCCGTCCACCCACACGCTGCTCCATCTCTGCCAGCCTGTTCTCTCCCCCACGCATCCCTTTCTTCATCGGATCGGATGGGCGCAAGCGCAAGCGCAAGCAGGTCTACCGAGTTCTCTGCCGAACGACGCCGAAGTGTGCACGGCCAAGGCCAAAGCAGCGGGTGGCTTGCAGGGTCTTATTTCCGCCTGCTGAAACGAAGAGAGTGCCGGCAGCTCCCCAGCGCCATCTGCTATTCTTGAGTGCAAAGTTCACCCTCGAGCAGCCTCGATCGCGGTTGATATTGGCGTGTGCCCTCATCTTCCCCTCTGTTGTCTGTTGCCCTCGAGCTCACCGGCCACTGCTGCATGCCCGTTCAGTCTGCGCCGTAGCCGTCATCCGATGTCAGTGCGATGACGCACGCTGGATGCATACCTTGCTTGGCCCGGGGGGGGTCCCAGTCGACGATTACAACGGCTTCCGCTGTGACTTCGAATCACAACGGCCGGGATGCGCCCAAGTCTTCGTTTGATCGTATTTCACTCCATACGTGTGTGTAGCATGCTGGCGCGCCTATGAACGAGGGAGGTGCTTAGTACCCGCCAACCACACAGCTCACCACAGACAGCAAAGCATAGCTCAGCTCAACACAGCACCGCACCGCACCGCACCGCATACCATACGCTGCCTCGTCGTGGTGCGCTGTCAAACCCTCCATTTGATGAGAGCAGTTTCACCCCGTCAGCGTACGTACGTGCAGCCATCCAACGGGGCTAACCGCAGGCCACTGCTCATAACGAACTATTCCAAAACGTGACACATTCGGCCGAAGCCCTTCATATTGGCATCAGCAGCCGCGAGAAGCAGCGCCATCGTCAAACCTTGCAGGAACATCCGCTTCAGTGAGCCTTGCATCGGCTCAACTCCGAGCCAGACGTGCAGCGGCGGGACATGTGCCAAATCAAGAATCCACCTGCCCCCATCCGGCAGCAGAACAGCAGCGCAGACAGCCTCAATCAATATCTCGGACAGCGTTGCGGTCCGACTGCATCCTACACGCCATCCATGCGCACAAGAGCACATGAGCACAAGAGCGCTGTTCGTGAGCCCTTCATCGTCTCGGGCGGGCTAGCAGCACAACCCAGCGCCAGCCTGCAGCTTCCGTGCTTCCTTGGCATCCACTGCGACTCAAACTGGAAAAAGCCTCATCCGTCGTGCCATTGAGCCAGGATAGGGACCTTCTTTTTTCTTGTGCAGATGCCGCGCGAGGCCAATGGCTTCAATCTTACGCCACAGAGCCACGGCGAACACGGAAGAGAGCGCGCGGGTAAACACCGGTGCCTCTTGGACATGAGCAGGTACTTCGTACAGCGCTCCGTACGGTTGTACACATGCACATGGCACTACTCCGTGCTGTTCTACAGACCATCTACCTCGTACTATTGTACATGCCATCTACTCCGTACTATATACATCTAGATACTATGTACGTGTGTGTACCGAGCACTCCGTACACAGGTCGTCTAAATAAGCTCAAGTCCCACTCGCGGTGCGCGCTGGGGCGGAAAGCCCACAGTGCACCTGGCCACTTTCCAGGTCGGAAGGAATGGCGAGCACGGGAAGTGTCGTGCAGAAAGAGGTGCCAGAACGTGCCAGAACGGGCGGCAAGGCGTCCAGAAGCCTCTTGGCCATCACTCATCGGTGCCATGTTTTCCCTCATCTACATCATCTTTGCGCTATCTATTTACATCCATCTATATGCGGTGTCCCAAGAAGGATACCTGTTAGGTCACGTTGGATGGTTGGCACTGGGTAGGTGGGTAGTTGGCACACGTGGTTGGGTACGTCTGCATATCTACTACTACTAGTAGTATTACATGACCCTCCAACATTGCACGTACTATGTATGGTAGATACCCTACTTGCCTAGGCCCTAGGCTGTGATACGAGGCATCGTGGGCAACTCTTGCGTCAACCAGATGCGTTCGGCCGACCCTACTTTGGTGCACATGCGGTACGAAGATGCAGGTCTGTTTGGACGCTGGGATGACCATGTCGGTACACGGTACATGGCAAAGCCACCTTCGTATGGGAGCGTCTCGTCTCGGGTCATACTGGACCTCTCTCAAGCCGGAAGTGCTCTCAGTCAGTGCGATGCGCTGCCTCCAAGCTACCTACCAGCGGTGCAGCGTCAACTGAGGCGACAAGAAACGAGTCTCTCGCCCAAAAGTTTCGTCTTGCGCGCATTCCAATTCACTCAGACCTACCAATTCCATTCTGTACTCGCACATGTAGCTATTTTCGGACAAACTTTGTCGACATTCAAGGAGATACACACAAAACTACTATACATGCTTACTATCTATGTAGCCTGGCGAAACATTGGCACGTAGTACTACCCGCGGCTGTCATCCAAAGAGACCCCCTTTCCTACTAGTTATATCGAGTATGTAGAACCTCTGTTTAGTCCCGCGGCTTATCAACGCCCCTAGGCCCCGTTTCGAGCCATGCAAGCCAACAAACCAAGGCGCCTGTCGCCACCAAGACCACCCAAGAGAGTCCTTAATAGCCCTCACGCCCTCTCTGCCATCCTTATTCGCAGATCCTATACTGCGTCCGGCGGCAACAGCTCGGAACGGTTCGCGCATTTCAGCAACAGCCCTCCGAGTTGTTTACCTCGGGTTTCATCATTCACCGTCTACATGGCGAACCAGCCGGCCAAACTACCAAGCAGTTGCCGCTTTAGCTGCTGCTGTCAATCATACACGATCTCGGAACACCAGACGAAACGTGGCTGGCACGATATAGATATAGGAGAACAATCAATCACCAAACGTCGTTTGATCATGCTTGCTTGCACCATGTCCGAGGTTCCAAGCTACTAGTACCGCTGATAAGTAATTTGTATCTACTCCGTGATACATGGCAACCTGCTCACTCGAATGGGTTCTGCCGTAGACGGGCCGAACGTTGCGCGCGACCAGCTTGATCAAAAGGTGCTTCGCTCGGATGTTTGAAGGAGAAACGCACCCTGCCCCCAGATGAAGCGAGCGCATTTGGAACAAACAGAGCGCAAGCAAGGCGAAGACCTGAGCTCAGGGTCTGATACGGAATACTCGGTGGAGATTCCAGGGCGGAACCCAACGTTCCGCTCCGCCAGGTCTGATCGTCACCTGATTAGCTACGGGCCCGCACGTTTGGACTGGGAGAACATCGGGGCGGGTAGCAAGTGGAGCATCAGTCAGGTGGTTCAAAGGTGAAGGCTGGTACTTCGTTTCTTGACTTGGTTGGTACAAACACACGTATTTTACTATGTACACACGGACGACGTTGACCAGCTCACGGCTTTTGCGTAGACGTGTGAGTTGTGCGCTCGTGATACGACCACTGTCCTTCCGGGGCTTGCTCTTCAAGCGATTCCCAACTACGAATTGTTAGCCTAAAATCCAATGCGGACCCAAATGGAAATGTAGGACTTGCATCTTGGCCTCCACCATCTTATCAACAAGTGTGTGCTCGCCCTCAGCGACTTGTATAATCTCCTCGATCAGACCTGCACCGATCCTGTTCTCAATTTCGGAGATGCTGTGCAAGTCAGCAATACTGTCAAGCGTAGTTGAGTAGTATGGCGTACGCATCCTCGGTATACGCCGGCTCAGGCTCCAGTTTTACGTCTGCCAACGCCCTCTCCGGGGTGTAGTTCTTGTGGCCCTTCAAAGCCTTGACGTGTTCTCTCCGCTCCATCGCCGAGCGAATGCCCTCAGGGAACGAACTCGCCTTCTCTCCATTCCACGTAGCAGCTGTAGAATTGGGATCTGCGTCTTTGGACCGAGGCAGAAAAATGTTGTTTCCGCCAGATGTCGAGACAATGTCATAGAGGTCCGGGTCGTCCGCGACCTGGCTCTGAATCTTCTGCGACCAGGCGTCCCAGCCGGCCGGCTTCGTCTCCTCAATGACCTTCAGCCGGTGCCTGGTCAGCGCCTCGGTGGACTGGCGGTAGACAGAGGATTCGGGGATCTGCTTGAGCTTGTCAAGCGTCGCATTGTAGTGGTAGAGTAGGGCTGAGCGCGGCGACGGGTGGGTTACGAGGCCTGTGAGGCCGGTCGGGACACCGGGCTCGATGAATCTGCTGGCTTTGACGCTGGCGAAGAGTCGTGCAGCTGCCCTCATGGTTGCGGTGGGGGCGTTCAATGGGTGGACAAAGAATCCTGATGCTCTCTGTAAGTTGCGGTTGGGCAGGCGTCTTGGCGAGGCGGCGAGGAGGCGAGGATCGACTGAGGACCCCTGTCGCTACGTTGCCGCTCACTTCACTCAGGTGTGCCACCGTGCCTCTCCTATGACTTTCAAGTCAGTCTGGTCATTCTGGTCTCTCCGACCCGTCGGTACAACACCACCGCCATCACCATCACCGCCGCCACCTACGGACCTATCCGCCTCTAGCGACGCTCGATATTGATCGCTAGTTTTTTCTTAGTCCGCAGGGACTGTTTCTTACGTCTTGCAGAATACCACGGGATGCGCTCCGTATTCTATTCACTGCTGTCGCTGGCGACTATCGCGACTACTTTTGCTGCGCCTGCGCCTGCTTCGAGCTCCAAAGACGCTGACGATGACGCCTTGGAAGAAAAGACCCCAGACACCATTTTCAACGGCCAGACGGTGCCGCCTATGATCGAGCTCGGTGTAGATGTGCGCGAGAAGACCAAGACCGGACATTGGTATGAGACCCGTGGCAAAATGTAGCATTCCGCCGCTGATACATACGACCAGGCTAGTCGAATTCTACTCACCCATGTGCTCGCATTGCATGAGATTCAAACCGACCTGGCAGACGCTCTATGAATTCTACTACACCACGAAACCGCTGATCACGAAACAAGACACCGACGATGATACCCTCAACTCGTTCACACGATACTATGACTTCAAGTTTGCCAAGGTGAACTGCTTGGCCTACAAAGACACCTGCGAAGAATATGGCATCACGGCGTACCCATCTATAATACAGATCGAACACGGAAAGGAGATGAAGAAGGCCCAGGGCGAGCAATCGCTCGCGGATCTCAGCGCATGGGTGGAGGAAATTCTGGAGACAATTCGCCCTGGGCTGCGTGTCAAGGGGGGTGTGAAGCTGCCCAAGATTGGCGCCCACGCTGTTGAGACCACACCAGAGACCAAGGATAAGGCTGAAGAGAAGGAAGCCGAAGCAGCTAAACAGTTGGCCTCGAAATCTGCTGCAGCGAAGAGCACTCCGACCAAGGCGTCCAAGCCCACACCACCCAAAGCGACATCGACTGCGAATCCTTCCGGCCTTTCCCAAGACCTGACGCCCGATACTTTCCAGAACATGGTCACCAACACGCTCGAGCCTTGGTTTATTAAATTTTACGCCCCTTGGTGCCATCATTGCCAGGCAATGGGTCCGAGCTGGGCACACATGGCTCGCGAGATGAAGGGCAAGCTCAACGTCGGAGAAGTCAATTGCGATAGGGAGAAGAAACTGTGCAAAGAGGCTGGCGTCAAAGGCTATCCGACTCTCCTCTTTTTCCGCGGAGGCGAACGTATCGAATACAATGGTTTGCGTGGGCTGGGTGACCTTGTTGATTACGCCAAGAATGCCGCTGCTATCAGTTCTGGCGTTGCTGAAGTTGATCTCGCCGAGTTCAAAAAGTTAGAGGAAGACAATGAAGTCATCTTTGTCTACTTCTATGATCATGCGACCACAACCGAGGACTTCCAAGCTCTCGAGCGCCTCACGCTCAGTTTAGTCGGCAAGGCTCGATTGGTCAAGACGAATGATCCTGCCATGGTTAAGCGCTTCAAGATTTCCACGTGGCCGCGTTTGGTGGTCTCTCGAGACACAAAGTCGACGCAGTACACACCCATCGCGCCCAAGGATATGCGCGATGTGAAGAAGGTGCTGACCTGGATGAAATCGGTTTGGCTCCCTATTGTTCCGGAAATCAAATCCGAAAACGCGCACGAAATCATGAACGGCAAACTTGTGGTCCTCGCCATCTTGAACAGAGATCGTAAGGAAGACTTCGCTACCGGAAAACGTGAACTCAAGAATGCAGCCCTCGAATGGATCGACAAGGAGGAGCAGATGTTCCAGCTTGAGCGCCAGGAGCTTCGCGATGCTAAGCAGTTGCGTATTGAGGAAGCAGAAGACAAGAACGATCAGCGCGCTTTACGGGCTGCAAAGCAAATCCGCGTCGATATGAACGAGGTGGAACGTAGACAGGTTGGTTTTGCGTGGGTTGACGGTGTGTTCTGGGAGCGCTGGATCCGAACCACATTCGGCATTGATGTCAAGGATGGAGAGAAAGTCATCATCAACGACGAAGATGTAAGCAGTAATCCCCATCGTACATCCTTTGAACTAAAAACTAACAATCATCCCAGAATCACCGCTACTGGGACACCACCGCTTCCGGTGAACCTATTCGACCCTCTCGTGCCTCTATCCTGGAAACCATCACCAAAATTACCAAGAACCCGTCCACCATCAGCCCAAAATACACCCACGGCGCTTTCAAATCCTTTTATCTCTCTATGCAGAATTCATTAACTGGACATCCCTTCATTGTGCTCGGCCTGATCGTCGGAGTCGTTGTTCTAGCGTCAATGGCAAGCAAGAGAAGGAAGAGAGGCGGTTACTTCCAAGTTGGTGAGAAAGATGGGTTGCTTGGTGGGAACGGGGGCGGGAAGAATGATTAAATACAGGTACCGAGGGAAGTGGGAACGATTAGGAGTGGAAGGCTCCCGGAACTGTATCATGCATCTATGCTTTTGCTTGTGCTTGTCATCGATGGCATTGTCTGAGTAGGGTTTCTTTTGGAGTATCATGTACATTGGCGGGTGTTGAGGCGTTATCAGGGGCAGGTTCTACGGTCGGTGCCGCATTTTCATAGCTTGTTAAGCCAAGGATAGGATAAGAATAGGAAGAAACGTTCTGATTATACAACTTGCAACGCGCGATCAACAGAGCTGCGAAGGAGTCGCATATCGATATAGGGGCCGAGTAGTCTATCAATCCCGTGACTTGGCCGTGCTCTCCTGGTGCGTGCTCCGACATCGAAACCAATCTTCTCATCAATCTGCATCCCAAAAAAGTAATTGGACCATCAAGTTGCTTTTCAGATGGGAGGCAAAACTGGCTTTTTGACGCTGTGCAGAGCTGCGGCCGCGCAACGGCAAATCCTGACGGCCAACATGCAATGTGGAAGGTCGTATGCGCGGTTTGATTCGGCTCTCTTCCGCTCGAGGTCCCACCAAAACCATCTCTCAACTCGCACATCAGCATCACCTGTTTCAACCGCACAACGCGCACCACACACACCAAGAGCACACACGTCTTCACATCCGCAGACACTACGACCTAGAAGAGTAGCACGTTTTTCATCTGTGCATCGTGGGACCGCAGCCATGGTTACTAAGCTAGTGGATGTTTCGATCAATGCCCCGCGGGACCCGAATACCTTGTCCAATTATCACAATTTTGTCACGAGGCATACGGTAGCGGATTTTGAGATTGGGTTTGAGGAGAAGGTGCTGAGGGGGGGGGTGGAGTTGAGGTTGGAGAGTTTGACGGAGGGGGAGACGAGGGAGGTGGTGTTTGATACGAGGTACGTTTGTGCTTATTTTGGAAGTCAGGGTGGTGGCTGGAGGGGGGGCGTAGGAGGAGTGATCAAGATGAGGCGGGTCTAGATGGGGAGCTGATTTTCGATCGTAGTTTTCTTAATATCACGGATGTGAAAGTTGATGGGAAGGAAGTTAAGTGGAGCGTTGGTGATCGCATCGAACCGTATGGTGCGCCATTGTCCATTACGCTTGACTCCGGTGTACCAAAGGGCAAGGAAATTAACATTGCTATCAAACTTTCGACTACCGATAAGTGTACAGCGTTGCAATGGATGACGCCTACGCAGACGTCGAACAAGAAGCACCCGTACATGTTCTCCCAGTGCCAGGCTATTCACGCTCGTTCGGTTTTCCCGTGCCAGGATACACCGGATGTGAAGTCGACTTTTGAGTTCAAGATCCGGTCTTCCTTGCCTGTACTTGCGTCTGGACTACCAACGGGATCGAAAGATTATCTACCGGGTAAGGACGGGAAACCAGGGACTTTGCTGTACACGTTCGAGCAGAAGGTCCCGATTACAAGCTACCTATTTGCCATCGCAAGTGGTGACTTAGCATCGGCATCCATCGGTCCGCGCTCTACAGTATGGACAGGCCCCGAAGAGTTACTAGCCTGTCAATGGGAGCTTGAAGGTGAAATCGAACCCTACATGCAAGCCATTGATTCTGTTGTCGCCCTCCCTTACCAATGGACCCAGTACAACTGCCTTATTTTGCCTCCCTCATTCCCCTACGGTGGCATGGAGAATCCTGTCTGGACCTACGCTACACCGTCCATCATCTCTGGGGATAAGCAAAATGTTGATGTTATTGCCCACGAACTCTCGCACTCATGGTCAGGTAATCTAGTATCCGCCGCTAGCTGGGAGCACTTCTGGCTTAACGAAGGATGGACCACTTATCTCGAGCGTCGTATCCAAGCTTTCGTTCACGGAGAACCGCATCGCCATTTCTCCGCCATCATCGGCTGGAAAGCGCTCGAAGAGTCTATCAAACTTTTCGGGGAAGACCATGAGTACACAAAGCTCGTCGTTGATCTGAAAGGCAAGGATCCTGATGATGCGTTCTCTTCCGTTCCTTATGAGAAAGGGTTTCACGCTCTCTACGCCTTCGAGCTTCTGCTCGGTAAGGCAAAATGGGATTCATTCATCCCACATTATTTCGACAAGTTCAAGTTCAAATCAGTCGACAGCTACGATTTCAAGGCCTCTCTCATCGAATTCTTCTCCAAAGACGAAGAAGCGAAGAAGAAGCTCGATGACTTTGACTGGGACGCGTTGTTCTACAAACCTGGGCTTCCCACAAAGCCCGAATTTGATGATACATTGGTCAAGACATGCTACTCTCTAGCAGAGAAATGGAAAACCCTCGTCACCTCATCCTCCTCATCTTCCTTCTCGCCCAAGAAATCAGATATCGAGGGCTGGATGGCCAACCAATCCGTCGTCTTCCTCGAATCGTGCCAAGAATTCGCTGGATCCTTCTCGCCCGAGGATGTCCATCTCCTAGGCGAGACCTACGGCTACACATACGAGGCGACGAAAAACATCGAGGTCGTCAGTCGGTTCCTAACGATCGGGTTGAGCGCTAAGGCAGAAGAAACGTATCAGCCGACTGCGGAGTTGCTGGGTAAAATTGGGAGGATGAAGTTTGTGAGACCGTTGTTCAGGTTGTTGGAGAAGGCGGATAGGGGACTGGCGGTGAGGACGTTTGAGGCGAACAAGGACTTTTATCATCCGATTTGCAGGTATGTTGATTTTGTTCGTTGTGGGGACTAATGATGACGCAAAGACTGTGGTGCTGACTGTGGGACAGACAAATGGTTGAAAGGGACCTTTTTGGTGAGGAGGGTAAGTAGGGGAGGACTATCTTGTTGCTGGCTCGTTCCGGGATCTATGCAATTGAGATTGTGGATTATGTGGATCATGGGTAGTGAATCAGTTAACTCATGTTCTACAAAGGAAAAGTATCGAATGTAGTTTCTGGAAATTCGTACACACATCGATGAGTACCCTTGGTGTCACTTTTCTCGCACCATCTCACTCAATCAATTCGTCTTGGGCAAGTAAACCATCTATTCATCATGATTACGCTTCATAGCATATTGACCCAGGTTATCGCACCTTGACTTCTCGTCATCAAGTCCCCATCAATACGCCCAGTATCCAAACATAATTATAATGCAAGATTAGTACGTTGCAGTCAACATTACCACATAGCTTATCCCAATCCGATATGAATATCTCCATTACTCATTAGCGTGAGACCCGTTGTGCCGTTCTCGAATTTCCCGCGGAGCAAAACGCAATCACGATACTTCGTAGAAAAGATACGTGTTATACCACCAGTAACGAGAAGATGGCAACACAAAGCGAGGTTTTGTGGATAAGTTTCGTAGATCTGTGGGTAAAAGAGCTTGCTAATGGAGTTGATGGCTTCGTGGTTGGTTGCCAGTGTATTGTTGGGAGTCTTGAAGATGGCTCGAGTGTGGGGAGGATGTCGCATGACTACTAATGTGCTTGAGGGTAGTATAATGCGAGAAGAGAAATGGCTATTTTATTTTTCTATGACGCGTGTTTATGTTGTTCTTTTGCTGCTTTGGTCCTTGGGTTGTTATTGTTGTTGGGGAAACGTGGTGTGGGGGGGATTATGGAATGCAATACGACAACACAGTATGCTCGCTACCATCGCTTCCTTCTACTGCGCTCGACGTTTCGCCTGATGAATGGAATCGATGACTTTGAAATCTTCACATGATGGTGGAGGAATTTGGTTGCTGTTGAGGTGCTTTCATTGGCGCTGATAAAATCGATTGTGGAATCGTATGTTCATATCGTTTTTCCCGAGCGGCGCTGCGATACATAATCAGGTGTGGCGAGATGTTATCTATTGTGCAAAAACGCCGATATTAGCAATCAGGGGAGTCGATTATACGCCTGGAGACAGCGGCTAGATGCGGTCGTGTTTCAATGTCACATGTTGTTTTTGCAGTCTTGATTGGAATCATGACACTTTGGACCGATCTGGGAGGCTTTGAACGCCGCCTTCGCTTCCCAAGTTGACAACGTAAGATCTCTCGCAACACATACGTGACAACTAGAGAAGAGTGAATTAGCTTTGATCAACCACGTCGAGGCTAACGAATGTGCGGTTTTCGGAGATGATGTTATGTCAATGTTTGTCAAGAACTTCGTGCGGGTAGATACTTCCTTGGACTAGAACTCACGCGTTGTAATGCTATCTTGTTCTATCATAATATATTAGGGTATCTTAATCATCCTATTGACTATAATTTTATTGAAAAATATTGCATTCAATATGAGCACTACTTTGATCCTCACCATCTGCATACTCGTCCTCTCCGTTCTCAAATACCATAGTTCTCAGGACACTGATACATCGCTCCCACGTCTCTGCTCCTCCCACGATCCGCGAGAGAATCGAGATGGCTTATCTGAAGCTGGTAGAGAGTTTCCTTCGCCTTCATTACGGAGGACGGTCATTGAAGTCCCCGTCAACTGCGTGAGCTTCGCTAAAGACTCCACTTCAACACAAATACGGAAATTTCAGTCTGTTGTCAACGATTACCCAGTTGAAAATGATGGATTCACGTCCAAGACCGTAAGGTTGGTTAGTAAAGAGCCATTTCTAAGTCTTGCGACTGGGAGTGTGGAAAAGAAGGTATTGGCGAGAGGTAGGAGGCTAGGGGAAAAGATGTTTGAGATTAGGAATATACCTATGGTGATAGAGCCCAAAGGTTTTGTCATCGAAGAGGCCAGAGAGTTACCGGTATCGAACCCGAGTAACGTTGGCGATGTCACGAATCCTACAAAGGAACACGCGGCATCTTCTCCGAGGAAGCCGCTTTGTGATACAAATTCTTCAAAATCAGGATCCATATTATCCTACGCATCGTGGCAGGAAACGGACGCGAATTTCACTACCAGACCGCTGACTCCGAAGCCTGGTCAGTTGCGGCGGACAGCTGGTTTCGTAATACGCAACATCAACGCACAACGATCCCAGATAGCGCACCAGGATGCCTATGCGTCTGGACCCTGGAATTTCGAAGCTACCTCCCAAGATATATTTCGTATAGGGCTCAGGAGAGGAGGGCTAGGAAGGAATAATAAAAGGGAGAGAATTAAAGGTCCGGCGGGAACTATGCGTAGGGCGGTCGCGAGACTGGGGCAGAAACTGACAAAAATGGACGATTCGACGGAGGATGAAGGAAGTATGGATTTGGATGTTAGTCCTATGTCCACAATACATATGACACATCCTCAACTTCGACTACCACACGTCGATCAATACCTAAGCCAACAACCCCGATACCAACAAATTCGTCCTCCAGTCACCCCAGACCCTCAAACTCACTCCCATCCACGACTTCAAACTCACCCCCCTTTCACCTTCGGCACACCACCTACAAGCTCAAACCGAAGCCCCTCCCCCCCAGCTCACCCGTCCGCACACCACCAACGACACGACCGCCCAAACTTCACATTCGACATGAACATGGAAGAACCCCCTATTCCCAATCCAGAGACAATCCCCATATCCGATGCATACATACCATACCGAGATGCACCACCGCCCCACCGTCCTGGAAACACAGTATCCAGGAGCCAGAAACGGAACAGAAAGAGGGCCTCAGCACCCATTACATCGCAACCCAGAGAAACCTTCAGAGCCTCCGCATCTCAGAGAACCTGCAAGAATCCCAGTAATAGAGCAAGTAGTATATATCCTCGATATAGCCTCTCTCACACCTCGATGCTAAGCAGCGAGAACACCAACGTCGATGAGAATCAGGAGGTAGATTCAGGCACGGTTGTTGGAATGCAGCGGCAGCGGCAGAATTACCGGACTTCATTCTCTGGACTCACTATGTTTGAAATGGAGGGGAGTGATCGGGAGCGGAAGCGGTCGTCGGTGTGGATGGGGGCGTGGGGTGTCGGGAGGAAACGGGGAAGGGAGAAGCAGATGGGTGAGAGGGAGGATATTTGTGTGGGGGGTGAGCAGAGGGAGAGTTGGGGTAGGCGCTTTGTCAAGAGGGTAAAAAGGTGGTGAGGGGTGTAGTTTTTAGTTGGAATAATTCGATTTTATTGCTAGTTTTGGAACTTTGATAATAGATTTGCATGAATTATTACCTGTTAGAAATAATGCTTCTTTCCATTTCTATATTCTGATATTCTGTCGACTCTCGCCTCCTGATTGATTCAAAACTTGTTTGTCTTGGTTTCTCTCCTTCAACGCACTCACTCCTTCAGGAAAAAATGCTTGCCCGTCTCTAGAACTTCTACTGCATCGCCTACCTTCACTTCTCCCTCTTCAAGCGGACTGACTTGCATCCCCAAACAAGCACTCTTACTTCCCTCATCGATGATTCTGTATCTTCTCATCGTAGTCCCCGGCTCATTGCGGTCTGCAATCCCCGTTTCGGGATCGACATTGGGAAGCTTGCAGCGAGTAGTGCGACAAGAAATGTGATAGTTGAGCGGGCCAATGCGGGCACGAGTCCAAAAGTCTTCAGAGAAGGCAGGTGGACCTGTGATGAGAATGTTGGGGCGGTAGCGGAGGGCTGAGATTGGCGCGAGTGGGGAACGATGAGGGAGGTTGGAGGAAACATCGTGGACGGAGGCGAGGTTCATTATGTGTATTGGGTACTGGATGACTGTTATTATCTTGCAAAATCAATGGAATGAGGTGCGTACAGAGTCTTGCATTCCTATAATACTTTGGAAGCCTACATCCTGCTTCTTCGGCGCGCACATGAAGACTTCTCTGTATTTCTCCGTGTCGATGCGGAATAGTGTGAGGGGGTTTGTGACGCCGAGGGTGTACTTTAGCTTCGCCATTGTTTCGGCCGGGATCTCTCTCTCCATGTTCAGAGCCGTGGGCATGTCGTCCCATATCTTCATCGTTTCCCTCTTGTACATCTTCGTTTTGATCCTCTCACTACTCGGATTGAAGGGAATTCTAAACTCTACGGTGGGCTCGCTCTTTCCCTGTAACTTTGCTGCCAGTATCTTTCCGTAGTTTGTCAACCCTTGGACGCTAAACTCGGTGTCCGGCGTGAAGGGGAAGCGAACCACCAAACAACCTTCGCTCTTAACCCATTCTCCTTCACGACTGTAACCCGGCGCGGAGGGGTCAGGGGTCCATATTTCTGTTTCCACTTTGGTAAGACGCGGAAATGTTCTTTGAGTGATGAAGGTCCAAGTACTATCAACTTTGCCATCAAGCCTCGGTAAGCTGGTACTGTGCTGAGCAAGTGCGAATTGGCGATCATATCGAAGACCTGTACGGATGATGTCTGCTTTATCTAGTTCTATTCGCGCACAGCTCTTGATAGGGTAGATGAACAGGGCCTTCACAGTCCATGGGTTTGAGGGTGAGGGGTCCGCGCCAGAAGAGTACTGTTTAGCAAATTGATCATGAATATTGCTTCTTCCTCGGAGACCTAGTTTGATGCATCCTGCAGGAGGTTCGAGAGGTGACTCGCTTTGAGATAGGGCGAGAAGGAAGGCGAATATCAGGGGCAGAAGGAGGGCGGAGATGGTGATGAAGAGGGCGAGTGGGCTGGCGCTGTCCCACGTCTTCCATACGGTAGCGATTATATCGTCTAAAAGGTTCGAGTCCATGTTGAACAAGACAAGAGGGGCAGTGTTTGAAAATGGTGGTCAACTGTCTCTGTCGGCAGGGTTTAAATTCTGCCAATGTTTATAGCTGACTCCGCTATATATAGGTAAGTCTCCGATTCGGCTTTGTAAACGAAAACGTCTAGAAGTTGTGGAATGAAGTATCGTGGTATTGTTATGACTAACATACTGGATGAGCATCATAATCGATCTTGAATAGGCAGTTCTTCGCGAGTAAAATACAAAACCGGCGCCATAATCATTCATCACGATGCAAGCGGCCAAAGGTCACAGTATTGCGGTATTGCGATATTGCGATACACCGAGTCATGTACCGATCTCGCTTGGTGGAGTGCCGTCATGTCATCTGTGGCTCATTCTAGTTGGGTGCTTGCCCTCCGCCACACAGCCACAGTCGCAGCGACTTCCCGATGCCTCTTTCCTACATCGCCAACCCACGCTGCCATGGCAGGAAGGAACGCGTCGTCCGGTCAATCGCGGTCACGTCTCACACGCGATATCACGGGATTCAATTAAGCCTCCCGAATTCGACCACACCAAGGCGGAATAGGGCACATAACAGCTCCCATCATGGCCGGCGAGGACCCTCCCATGGTCTCCCCGTCGTCGACCTCGTCACGTAGGTGTATCCGAGTACATCGTAAATTATATGATATCCTGACTGATAATTGGGTGTTGTGCAGACAGACTGCCTACCGTGTCTGCCTCGCAGGCTCTCCATACGCTCCATTCTCAAGGCTCCCGCGCCGTCTCCAGTGGTCTTCCGCAGCTCGACCAGGCTCTCTCGCCGCCTGGACTGCCAGGCCGAAGTGTAGCGGGCGGCTATGTTCGTGGCAAGATCACGGAAATCTTCGGTCCGCCGGGCGTAGGCAAGACGGCTTTTGGGTAAATACAAACTCGTCCCGATCCGTGGCATACATACATGGACGAGAAAGCATACATGTACTGAGGACGCGAAGCATCCAAGCGGCCGCGAACGCATTGCAGGCCGGCCATCGGGTCGTCTGGGTCGGTCAGTACTCTAGACAGCCGAACCATCTGGGCATGTCGGCGCCGTGGGACGAAGGCTAATTACGTGCAGATGCCGACTGCGCGCCCTTGGTCCCACGACGGGTCGACCATGTACTCCTCGCGCTCAACGGCCCGCAGTCGCAGTCATCTTCCCTAGATGAAGTGCGCAGCCGCTTCCATCACTACACTGCCCCAACGCTGGCCCATCTGCTGGCAGTTTTCATGCACCACCCCCCCGGATTTCCGCCGCCGCACACAAGTCTCATCATTGTCGATTCCCTTTCGACCCTGTTCGACAATGCCTATCCCCGCACCGCCGAGGACCGCACGTCCAGGAACAAGAGCGAACAGGGACGTTGGGCTGCAGGTCGCAAATATGCGGTGATGAACGAACTGATCTCGGCCCTCGCCAAGGTCGCTGCGCTGCACGACATCGCACTGCTCATTACCTGTCAGACTATAACTCGGATCCGGGCTGGGTCGAGGGCTCTTCTGGTTCCCGCAATATCGGGCGCAGAATGGGAGAATGGCATTTCCACCCGAGTGGTTTTGTTCAGGGACTGGGCTGCGGGGCAAGGGAAACCAACTACTGCACATGCTGCTCGATTGCAAAACGTCCGGTTCGCAGGCATCTTGAAAGCAAATGGTACGACATTGGCCGACGAAGGAGGCGTTGGGGAGGTGATTCCATTTGTCGTTGACAGCGTGAGTAATCTACTACCCGCAGAGCCTACAATATCGGCGCCGTGGGATGCTGCCCATGTGCGACCATCCTCCGCTGACGCTTCAGCTACAGACGGGTCTCTGCGACATGAACTTGTCTGCAGTCGATATTGCAACACCCGCAATATCGTCCGAAGCGAGACCACTCAAACGACGTTTCGCAGAATTCAACCATGACAACAGCGGCAGCGAAGGTGAAGACCGCATCCATGGTCCCGATTCGGATGAACTATACGGCTGGGTCGAAGATGATGAGGTTGCCGCCGAGGGACTGCTGGTGGAGGAGACACTGCTTGCCTATGAGGTGAACGCCGCGGAATCTGGTGCAACTTCCGCTGCAACATCATCCATCTGAGATTCTGCAGACGCATCGAACAACGAACAGAGGACGGTGACACGACCGGCGACTCTGCGATTGCTCCAGACATCCCCAGACCTGGGTTCCTCTCACCGCTCTCCGAAATTCGAATGCTCACTGCCGTTGTCCACACAAAAGCCCCCGTCTCTCTCAATCTCCGTGGTATTTGACATTGCTTCGCCGCAACGGTGCTTATCGGCAGTCCCGTTTTAGATGAGGCCGTCCTGTAAGGGGCCGGCTGAGTACATTCGGTCAGCGTCCATCAGCAGGGTAATATGGATCCCTGGACTCCACGTATTCTTTGGACCACCCAGAAGCCCGCGACCCGGGTTTCACGACTTTTGCCGTGTGGGGTTGACCACCCATATTGTGGAGAATGTTCACACCACACTGCACATCCTCAACTACATCTACAAACGCCGTTTGCTCACCTCAGCAGCACGGAAGTCATAATCTAACGCACACGTCACGATAACCAATGCATCGTTCTTTCCTCAACTCCGCCCACCGGGCAACAGGATTTTTCCGGTGGCAAATACGAATCTTCCCAACTTTGCAATCAGGCTATCTACCTACAATACGCTGCGATCCTTTGTACCCAAGGCTGGAGCCCCCGCGCTTTCTGATACCCAAGGACTCTGGGGCAAGCCACACGTACGGAAGAACAAGAGTCTCCCAATCAGCACATGTGTAGGGGGCATTAGCACAGACCGCTCAATGTACGGCATGGTTCCGGGAACTGCGCCGGGATCCAAACCCTCGGAACCGCCAGCCCCTTCTCACCGACCGCCGGCAAAATTGGTGGCTCCTGTCTTGGAATCCTCCCGGGATATTTGTGGCTGAAAAAGATCAGCAGTCTGGGGACATGCACGTTCTAACCCAGGGCTGCGTGGGGGGTTACTCGGGTGCGCATGATGTTGTCATTGGTGAGGGAGCTCTCGGTCGTCCGCATTGAGCAACGATGAATTCGGCGGTGAGCATGGTAGTAAAAGGAAGGTGTGAGCATATTCTTTCGCTTACCATGTTGGTACTGACAGAGTATGTATGAGGCTTATTGTTGTTCAGGAGTGATGGTCTTGCTTTTGACGGATGCCCAAAAGGATCAAATCCTACCATGTAAAACGAGGGGGAGGAGGGAGATGCAACTCGCTTCACTCTCTCACACTTGGCTTTGGTTCACGCATAATCCCGACATGCTCTTCTGACTGGTGGAAGAACCGCGATGAGTAGTGTACGAGTCGTACAACACCATGGACAAGATGAGCGTGCGAAGTCCGCGAGTATGGGTAGGTACGTACCTCGCATGTATGTAGGCGTTACCTTCGGCATGCCCCGACGTCGGTTGCCTAGAGTCATGAGAGTTGATGACGAAAGAGGCAACACACCCTATACCGACTAGATATATGTGAATACATATTAAGAAGGCGATGTGGGGTGTGTATCAGGGATCCGCATCAAGATGCCCAACTGAGCGCTTGCAGCGGCCTACTTGAAAAACTCGCCCGCTCACTATCAACAACATTCCCGCGGCTTATTGCCTACAACCCGGCTTCGATGTCGTGATTCTGTTGCCCACACATCCTAGTCCTCGTTGCGGCTGTCAAAAGCAAAAAAAGCACCATTTGGAATCCAAGTTACGTACGCGTATGGACGGCACCATGTCGTCTTCGCCTAGATATGCGGAGAAGCGTACATCATGTACTCCAGGTTTTCTCACACCCCACTTCATACCCTAACCCCACGAAATCGTCTCATCCCCAGATTACAGTACGAGATAAGATGCCTAGTAAGGCATCACCTCCGCGGGTCTATACATGGTGACCTCTTCAGTAGCTCTGGTTCAATATCGAATGTCGTGACGATTGGGCCGCTGGGTAGCAAGGCGCTCGCTCTGTTATCGCGAGACACATCTTAGTAGGCATCGTGACTGCCGTGGCACTGGATAGTCGGTAGTCGGGGGGAATTGCCGGTGGGTAGCGAAGTGAGGCTTTGCTGGGCGCGGGTGCAGCGGGATGGTGGGAGGGTTGAGTGGCCTCGTGGACTGCTTGTGGCGATCTCTTTGAGAGAATTGGAAGTGAGACAAGGCGAGGCGAAGATGGGGGTGGTCTCGTGAGGGCGCGTTGCGTGGTGTTGCGGCTTCGCTCCGTCTCGCCTCGCCTCGCCTTGTATGTACGGTGCGGTGCGGTGCGGTAGGGTGCAGGCAAGATAGCGGTGAAGAAATCTCGATGGTTCGAAGAAGGGGGAGGAGCGCGTGTGGGGTGGAAAGGCTGACGCTATGACAAAGATAATGTGAGGATGGAGGGTAATGCGGGGCTACAGAGAAAAGGAGTTGCGAAGAAGGGAGGGGGTGAGGGACTATTCCATCCTATTGACGACCATTCTCTTCACCATGCCCGTCTCAATGACATAGCAGTCATCGCAACCAAGAACCGCATGGGCAAGGCAAGGCTACATCATAGAGCCCAAAACAGCCACTCGCATCGGATATGTACGCCTCACGTCTGAAATAGAATGCCCACCATCAACTCAAGACTCCAAAGCAAGACTTTGTAACCTCGCCTGGGATGATCCGTATCGCCCGATACGTAGGTATATCTACGCTTCTTACGTACATACAGCACACCACCTCTCTCATGTTGCGTAAATTGAGTACATGTATGTACAAGGTTCGACGTCTTGGTCGCACAACCTCACTTGTGTGGTATCTTTGTCTACCCATGCAAACTCGGGATTGAGTGTGTCTGGGTGATGTCACCGGATAACGTTCGCTTTTATGCCAGAATGATCATGCTATGCGGACGGTCGAGTACGTAACATCGTGAAGGGCGCTTACACAACGGTCAAGATTGGGGACTCCTCGATTGCGACTTCGTACGCTGCTGGGATCGGGCCGACTAGAATTTTTTACAGGTATGATGCAATGACACTGCCATGCACTGCGCTGGACTGCGAAGTACGAAGTACTGCACGAAGTACTGCGATGCGATGCGATGCGATGCGTGCACGGAGGTTCGTAGTGAGTGGTTCAGTCAGCGAAGGTATATACGAGAAATAAAGAGACACACACACACAAGTTTTCCCGAGGGCGTGGAAAGCAGAGAATAAGAAAACGAAATGCATGCGTGAGGTTGTAGTGGGTGGAAGAATCGGTCGATCGAGTGCGCGTACTAGATTGATGTTGGCGTTGGTTGCTGTCGACGTTGAAAGCCTGTTCGACATGGCATCGGAAGCACCTGAAAGACATTTACCTAGTTAGCTGGACGCGTGCGCAGTAGAATATGTACTTGGTACGTTAGCATAGACCGCTCATCTGCAGCCTTCCCCAACACTTTTCCTTTCATCCATTGTGTTGGTCCTCTCTACCAACCATCCACAACACATGCATTCATGCATTCGATCATTCATTCACCCACCTATCTATTCAATCTATCCATTCGTCCCCCCCCTCACATTGTACCACGATTCTATCGCACCACAACAAACTCTCATCCCACCTCTGTAATTTCCACACCCACCCACCAACATGCGGTTCGATTGATATGTGTCTCTACTGTGCATGTACAGAGTACCTGCCACCTGCCACCTGCCAACAATACCCCACAAAACAGCAAGAATCTAGACTCCCTCAGATCAGCATGCTGTACCGCAATAATTGCAAAGCAACTAAACAAGCAGCATGCATGCGTAAGTAATATGAGCACATTGGGTTGGATGGGCATACATAGTACATATGTATGTAGCAAAATAGTGTACCACACACCATTCACAACTCCTCGACGCATATTCCGTACACATACACACACACACGACATAGTACATTAGGCATGTGCACAAGTCCAAGTACGTACATATGTACCATAGTACTCGCATACATGCACGGTACCGCTAGTGCATCTCGCTTCAGTACCTCCAGATGAAGATCTCTGTTCCTCCCGCCGTTATCTATCAGTATGTACATACGGAGTACATACATAATGTACACATCTGCACTCGGTCGCCAAGTATAATATGCCATGTGCTAGTACAATATGTATATAGATTATCTACAGAGTACAAGTAAGGCAAGGTACAGCAACATGGATACGAAGGAAAAAATAGATACCTGTGACGGAAGTACTCTCCCGCGGAAATTGAGTGACGGGGTACCTTCCTCTTCGGTAGATGCTTTGGCCGAGGTGGTACGAGGGTGGAAGGATTCGATGTGTTCTGGAACGGTTGGATCGAACGTTGTTGGGACGGCAGATGGAAAAACTATTTCCGGCGACGAGCGGATGCGACGGCGATATGGAGGATGTGAAAATCTATCTATCTACGGAGTACCTATGTAGTATTCATTCATCCGTCTATCTATCTATATCGGACGAGGCGAGTGGGCAAGACGAGCATCAGTCACATGCGAATCGGAAGAGATGGAGACAACCTCAACAACATGGCTAATCTATCTTCGGTCAATCCTATTGTACATCTAGAGTTTGGATACTGTGCAAACTTGTTAGACGTCGTCTCGGATCATGCGTTCAATCAATTAGTGTTTGGGCCCGCGGAGTGACCTGCTGTGCTTACCACGCGTACTCCGTACGTGCGTCGGCTTCACAACAAAGAACGCGACATCTTCACAGCCCCAATCCCACAGCCCGCAAAGAAACAATGGCCGTTGGAGTCACGATTTCCATCAGTAGAGAAAACAACATTGAAACATGGTGAAATTACATGGAAGAAAAGATTGTGCATTATTCTTCATGTGATTCTTAAGATTGGGGTTCGGGTTATGATCTACCGCTAGTACTTTGACATGTACATATACATACATATGTACAGGATTTACTTGGGAGACACAGACACGGAGACAGCATGTAATGTACAATGTACGGCATCAGGATCATGACCGCATACATACTCACCGATAAACCGCAACAACATGCACATGAAGATTTTCTCCTAACCAACGCGAGACGGTCTTCCACCCAACAAAGACTCACGGCTGTCACCCTGCATTGAGTTTCGCGTATTGTGTTGAGATGCTGCATTTAGACATGGCGGGGAAAGAGAGGACCATCGCTTCGATGGAACCTTCTGGAAAAATGGAACATTGCTGATGCTGTCTTGGCCCTTTGGATCGGAGGGCGAGCCGAGACGCGCGTGCAAGGAGATAGCCGGCGGCGCCAAGGTTGATGTTCCTTCTGCCCAGTCAAAGAGTAATATGACTGCTACATATCGGGCCAATTCCATTCATTGCAGGACAACGTTACGGAATATCTATATTGTACCGCTAGCTATATGGCAGATGCAAGATGCTATAATATTGTAAAAGGATCTACATCGATAGATTGAGCAGCAGCAGCAATAGCAGCAGCAGCAGCAGCAGCAGCAGCACCTCACCCCGATCCCGAGAACCATCGACCTGGAAACCCAAAGCATCTGGGGAATAATAAATTGATCCATGGGCGTACAAGATACCGCACTACCTGGCGATCCTTCATCTACAATATATGCCATGTATGCGCATGGCGAGCAGGTACTTTGGAAACCTTGGAAGAATAGCTTCCCTCCGCGTTGAGTAGTTCGGAAAAATGGCGTCGGCGTACAAGATTAGAGATAGACGACGGTTCAGAGACAATTTCATGTGAGAGAGGGAGAGAAAACAAGGGCGGGAGAGGCGGAGAAGCGGCCCTGACACTCCATCCAGTCAGTCTCCGTTGGTCGACGGGATGCTACATACGGAATACATACAACACATAGTAGCATAGTAGCACCGAGTATGCATCTTGCATCATGTTGGGACCTTGTTTCAAGAGCATGCGGAACCGCTCTGTGTTGACATCATTCCTTCCCTAGAGCAACAGATCATCAGCCGATGACAGCTTCCGATGTTATTATTTTTTTTTCCTTCTTCTGCAAGTTCGCCATCGAGTCCGTCCGGGTCAATGCCGCTACAGTCGCCCCCTTGGCAGGTACTCGCACCATGGTACCAAAGCATCTTGGGTGCTTGGTGCCGGCCCGACTGTCGTCATCGCCCGGACTTGAGCGGCCCTTCCCCCTCGACTCGATACGATACGATGCGATGCAATGCGATAAGCAAGGCTGGGGGAGGGGGGACGACTAATAATAGTATATACAATACATAGCTAGCCGAGGTATCTACGGAGGACAAAGTACCATGTACAAATTTGCTTTTGCTTACCGTATTGGGACGTGTGGAGACCCCACACTTTGCCACACTTTGTCCGTCGGCTTGTCACAACACGTTGCAGCAGGGGGAAGCTTAGGTGCTTATAGTATATACATAACACGCACACAAGATACAAGAGCAAAAAGCAATCTCATACACGTAGGATTTTTGGTAGCTCAGCCGTGCAGACATGTAACCAAACATGACTCAGAGGGCAAAAAAAAAAAATCGTCACGACTGGTTCCGCTGCAATGCACTCATCAGGGGAAAGTGGATTATCATCTGGCGTCAGACGGACCTTGAATTCGTTATCTCAGGAGAGCCGGAAAGCTGCGCGTATCATGTTAACCCGAGGTTCAAGGCACTTTTTCCTTATCTCTGGGGCGTGTCCACGGATCCTTCGCGACGAGGCGTGGTAGAGCCGTGGCCTACGACTGGCAGTCTGGGGAAATGAGATGTCGGAATGCCCAGGCATGAAAATACTACATTGACTCCAGTGCACACACGCACACACACACACACACACACAAACAGTGACACACACATATCGTGACATTTCGACGCCAGTAGAAACGTCGGCCCGCTATCAAAGGCTTCCCCCCCCGTCGTATCTTAGTTTTTCCGCTCGCTTGTCGTCACGACCCATTCGCGATGATCGGAAACGCCAACCAGATTCCAACCAACAAAGTCCTTCCCATCATGTTAGCGGCATTGATTTTCCACAAGTGGCTTCTAGATAGCATCATAGCAGCACCGTGGCTTCCACGCTACTCGAGTCGTCGCAATCCCCTTCCCGCTGCACGCTGCACGCTGCGCGAAACTCAATCTTCCCCACTTTTGACAGAGGGAAGATGCGAAAAGAGCCGCCGCAGGGACCGTCACTGACGCCGCATAATGCGGAGTTATCGTATTGTACTATAGTGGGAACTTGCGCGTCTGGGGTGCGTGTCGTATTCCATGATTTCTACCAGTTCCGTGCGTGCGTGCGTGCCATGGCATGATGGTGGGCGTGTGAAACATGCTCTCCACTCACAGGCAGCAGACTGTAACCCTCGGAAGAAGTAGGGAGCGGGGGGATCATACATACTCCGTACAGGTGAAGAAGAAGGACTGTCCAGAACTGTCTCGCACTGCCAGCAAAGCGGGGACAGGGGGCAAGATGGGGAGAGAATTTCTTGCTCTGCCCCGCCGAAGTCGGAAGTCGGAAGTTGGAAGTTGGAAGTCGATGGGGATGAATGTGTCATCGTCGCATCTGCTTTGCACTGCTCTCTACCAAGTACGTATCACCCGTACACACACTTCATACGCCGTCACGCCGTCCGTCTATCCGCCCACTCGCTCCATTGGAGTCCGACCAGGTCCGTCGATGAGATGAGCAGGCGGATATGCGGAGACGGGTGTGCTTCCAGTAACCCAGTCATCGCCCAGCGGCACGTTACGCGAAAGAGCAAATATATATTTTTCCGCTCGCTCGCAGCACCCAGCAGCATGGTAGCCCTCCCCCTTCACCGCCCTTGCAAAACAAACAAGCCCTTGCTGCAGGGAATGTACATAGTACTGCTGCGCGCGGGGAACAAGGACAGAAAGCAAAGAAAACCTTTGTTTGCAGAGAGAGGAGGGTGGGACGACGTTTGGTGGACTACTACGTACAATAGCGCGGGGTCGTCGTCCCTCTCTCCCTGCTTGCCTATTTGCCCACTTGGCGTCAAAGCACGTCACTAGCCCCTATAATTCCCATCTCGTAATGTGAGAGTCAGCCAGGATGCGGTCAGTGGGTTGAGCCCCAGGTGAAGTGAGGTGAGGTGAGGTGAGGTGAGGTGGAGGCGGAGTGTTGTTTCAATTACGCGCTGAGCTGAGCTGAGCTGAGCTGAGGTGTGTTGTCTGATCTGATCTGTCTACCTAACTACGGAGTACGCTGGCTGCCAATAAGCAGCTACTACCCCACGCCCAGAGGCACCCCCCCCCCCCCAAAACACGACAAAAGGTTGAGCCAATCAGGTAAAATTACAGCAACTGCGGATCGCTGGGGCCCGCGGGTATGATTGAATGTCTGCCAACAAAAGGAAAAACCAAATCTACGAGGAAGTCGAAGCAAAAGTCATGGAGCTCGTGAGTGCCCGCTGGCATTAGTAGAAAGCTGTGCTGTGTTTCCCCCTCCTCCGAATGAATCCATCTATAGCCCAATAACCCAACGCTCGCTAAAACAAAATCCCTGGTGATGCTGCTGATAACTCCGTGCAGTGCAGTGCCGCCGTGCCATGTCTAGTAACGCTCCATGAGGTCGTTGCCCGCTAATGAGGCCGTCGTGGAGGAGCTCCCGGAAGAGAAGCCGCTAGGCGCATTGAGCAGGTCCTGGACAGCGAGTTTGGGTATTTGCGGGATGGGCAACTTGCGCTGCGCACCTTCGGATTTGGAAATGATGTCTCCTATCCGTAGGCCAGTGCTCTGGACGGGAACGTACGGCTGCTCCGTGTTGGCCGAAGGCTCCATGGGGGCAAGGGCTGGCACGTGGTGCAGGCTCAGGTGTCGAAGGTGTGGGAGCTGCACGTCGTTGAAGCCATGCGGGCGCAGACGCGGGGAGTGGGCCGGCGTCGCGAGCGGAGTATGGTCCGGGGTTGGTGAATATGAATCATGTGAAAATGTAGGCGACGGTGGCGCTGTCGAGAGGGGAGATCCGGGACGCGACTTCTTCGTCATCCGATGTGCATAGGGGTCATCGTCTTCATGTGAATGCGATCGTGACATGGGCTGCGACGAGTATGCATACTGCGAGAGGCCAGGGAGTCGATTGTTGTTCTGATAAGGGTGATAGCCGTGACTGGTGAGATGGCGGTTTCCATGTGAGAAGCCAGGGTTGTGATGGCGCTGCTCTAGTCGCGAGGCGGCGTCTGCGAGTAGATCAATGTTGCGGGCTAGGCTGTTGGGGCTACTGCTGCTGCTGTTGCTGTTGCTGTTGCTGCCTCCGCTGCGATAGGACGAGAGATCCCCTGAAACATTGGGAGAGTAGTTGGAGAAAGAGTGCGGCGGCGAAACGTTGGGAGAGCCAAAGTTGGAACTGGGTGCAGAGCGAGAGTGGATGGGTTTTGTCGGCGGAGGCATCATGTGTGCGAGGCCGTTCTGGTCCATCATGCCAGCAGCGGTGGCAGCAGCTACGGCAGCAGCGTGTTGCTTGTTGCCTCGCCGCGAGTTGGGGTTGTTGTGTATTCTTGAATGGCGGGTGAGCTCATCGGAACGACTGAAGCGTTTTGAGCATCCAGGGAACGAGCAGGCGTGCGGCTTCTCTCCCGTATGGGTTCGAATGTGGCGGGTCTGATGTTCAAGACGATGGAAGGCCTTTTCACACAGCGGGCACTTGTAAGGGCGGGGCAGGTCCTGGCGAGCTTCGTCCTGGCCGTGCTGTTGATTCTGGAGTAATGGCGCCATGAGACTCACGGCGGCAGTCGCCATCGGAGAGTCTGTTTGAGAGGCGGCGGGGGCAGAAGTTGCAGTAGTAGGAGAAGAGGTGGTGGCAGTGGTAGTGTTTGCGTTGGTGGGCGTAAAGGTGGTGGCCTGGACAGGATGTCCGGATGTATCGTGGTTCAATAGGTTGTTGTCACGGCTGGCAAAAGCTGTCGAAGGGTGTGAGGCTTGCATGTGATAGGCACCAGCGGCTATATGAGCAAAAGCGGATGGAAAATGGGGGAGGAGAGATATTTAAAAAGAAAGTCGGCTTGGCTGATTCGTGTGGGGGGAAACTCTGTGCACAACGAGGATCAGCCGGAATCAGGAGAGGCTGCCAAGGCCGATGGAGAATGTGGAGCGCAGTGTCTCTTTTCGGGGCGGCGTCCCTCGCAGGGAGGCAGGCCAGGCCGAGTCGTGGAGAACGTATCAGGCTAGTGGCCCCTGTCGATGCTGGATGATGCTTGCTAGAGAGATACTGCTGCGAGATACCCAAGTAGATGCTCCGTAGATGCTGCTGACTGCTATCGCCTCGATATTGCGGCGAGTGTAGTCGGCCGGTGCGATGGAGATGAGATGGCGTGCGTCTGCTGTGTAAATTGGGCGGTGCGCAGGGCTGGCCGGGGTAGTGGGCGTGGTTTTTTTGAGGGGGTGTTGGCCGAGGGAGAGAGATATTGTGCGTTGCTATCGGGGTGGAGCCGTGCAAAAATTCCACGCCGGTGTCAGAATTTGTTGCTGAATTTTTATGGAGCGGTGAGAGCGGCGCCGTGATGTCTTGTGTGTGTGTGTGTGTGTGTGTGTGTGTTCTGTAGCCTGCTTGGGTCGGGGCTGTATCGGCGAGGCGACCCTACGAGAAAATACTCTGTTTTGTCTACAGTACTAGTATCGAGATATATGTACTCCGTACTTTCCCCCCCCTCCACAATGCCCCCCGTACCGCAGTAGGTATTAATATGTTCGTCTATCCAAGCACTGCCTGTAGCGGTGGCTTCTGTGACCAAGTCACGCACGGCATCTGAGGAGCAACAAGAACGAACGTGGCTTGTTGGTTGAAATGGGCGGCACTGATAAGGGCTCGTCAACAACGGCCATCACATGCAGCACGTATTACTCCGTACAGGTCGTTCGCGTACCCGTATCATTGCTTCGCTCGCACAGTTTCAGTCCGAAGTGAGACGGACGCGCTGCGTGTAGCAAGCAGGCCAAGGAAGCCAGCGTGCCGCCTGACTGGATTTATCCCAAGTTGCACCGCAGCCTGGCCGTGCTGCGAGGAATGCAATCTGCAATCTGGGGTACTCGTCCAGATACAGTACATACCATGTATACATCGGTACTTGTGCAGACACCGGCAGAATTCAATCCGTTCACTGCCCATCGTCACTCGGTGTTTGGTGTTGTACAATACATTCTACTACCTCGGCCCGTCCTCCAGGATCAGAGCCCCGTACCTGCAAACATGGTATTTACATGCGCAGGACTGGACATGCTACATGCTGATACTTCTGCTACTAGATACCATGTAGCAGCAGCAGCAGCACGTCAAGAGTCGGTGAGGAATGCCAGCCCAATCTGCATCGCTTTGCTTTATGTAGACATGTACCTCACTTTGCTTTGTCTACATACATCATTCGCCGCCACATCGCAGACCCTGCACCAGCCACGTCCAGCCATACAATACATACAATACAACATATACATAGCAGGGCGAACTCCGCCGCCCGATGCCAACACCCTGCCTGCCCCCCTGTGGAGCTCCCCCCATTTTGATTTTGCGGGCTGCAACACCGCTGAGAAGATCAGTGGGGGTCACTTCGTGGGCCTGCGTGGCCTGGGCCGCACCCTCTCTCAAGCTTCTCTCGCACTGCACGGGATGGCGAGCCGTCTGCCCCGAAGCTGTGCAATGCGAGCCCTTGCCGCCCATCTTAAGAAGCCACAGCAGTACATATTATGTACTGACTCTGTGAAGGATTCTCAATGTCTGAATATGTAGCCTTTCTTTTCCATGACTAGCCATGTTCTCATCATCGCCATCCGCTCGTCGACGGCCCCGGAAATAGTGGAGGAGCTGCCCCTTGCCCGTCGGCCGAACAATCCCCTAGCCCTCACCCTCACCCTCACCCCCCCCTACAATGTGTACTCCGTAATGACTCTTGCCGACATGCGAAATTTTGCCAGTGCCGGCCAGCGCCAGCAAAACACCACCGTGTCGAGCACGTGGTCGGAGAAAGTCGGGATGAGGCGACGGACAAACAGTGGAACCTGTTGCTCAACGCCTCCATCGCTGCAAGGTACCCGCCGGAGCCCGACCCTCTTTCGAAACAGCTTCTTCATAGCATCTTGCGCCTTGGCCCTTCAATGCCGACATTCAACCGTCCGTCCATAGCCCAACATTTCACCATGTGCATTGTCCGTTTCGACCACCTAGTGCATCTCTCTCCATCACTTTGCTATGACACGCCGCGGCTACCTCCGGCCCG
This sequence comes from Helminthosporium solani, assembly GCA_022560085.1. Classification (NCBI taxonomy): domain Eukaryota; kingdom Fungi; phylum Ascomycota; class Dothideomycetes; order Pleosporales; family Massarinaceae; genus Helminthosporium; species Helminthosporium solani. The sequence continues at coordinate 10,543 of JAFISD010000026.1, read as the reverse complement.
CTGTTTCCGACCTTCCTCCAACCCCATCGCCAACCGCTCCTCTTTCGTCATGACAACTTCTCTTTGCTTATTTGGTGCATGCCGGGCCCCCCCAAGCCAGCCGGCCCATCGCATCGCCCGAGTTTCCCTGTCGTGTTCCGGCTTGCAAGAGCTACAAAGTACAGATCTGCCTCTAAGCTGCTGGCCGTTGATCGAGCCACCATCACACCATGGGGCCCCGCACTATCGTGACTATCAACATCTACCATGCCCAACGCCCAGGAGACGCCCTCGGCTTCGTAACGAGTCGCTTCGACATAACGAAGCTATTTTGAGAATCGATGCCACTCAAACCTGGCCGCCAACATAACCATTGCCCTTGGAGAGGAGTCACGGTCTGCGCGATACCTTCCGAGCGCACGATAAAACCCAGCGGAAGCTGGAGGTAAGGGTGGGTGCGCCGCCATCCGATGCCAGACCCACCTCAACTCGCATCAGATCACCCCATCTCACCTCACCTCCAAACACTACTGCATTTGGTGCGTCCAAGTTGCACATGTAACCCATACACGATGTCTTTGTCGACGCGCTAGCCGCCATTGACCAGCTGCTCATCAATTCCCCATGCGACACGGATCAGTATGGGGAAGATACATTATGCTCGTCAAGATATAGTGACCATCTCGGTACTATGTGCTGACAATTCTTTGCTGATCTCGCAGACAATGGCAATCATCCCGGAGCAATCCTCATCACGCGCCATATTATTGCAACACAGTGACAAAGAACTGACCCCTTCGTCTCAATCAGCCTCCTTTTCTCCTGCCACTTGCATGTTGGAAACATTCAAAGTGTCTGTCATATGACCTTGCAAATGCCCAAGCACGCCCGCATGCACATGCGCACTCGACCTTTGCAACTTCATCCATCTTCATATCCATCCCGATGAAGCTAGCTCCTGGCTTCCAACATCATCCTACCCAGATAGCACGGGTGTCGGCGTAAATCTTCCCGTCCGCTTCCTTTATGCTATAGCCTCGTACACATTACGCCATATGGATTACCAAAATGCACATATAGCGTAGGCAGAAAATAAGAGTTTCAAGATTGAAAATGAGGTAGCAAATCTGATTAATCGTCTAGGGTATATATCGCGTCCGACCGTGCTTACAACGACAGTACAACATCTTTTCTGCATGCTGCTATACAAAACATATTTTCTCTATCAGATTTTTACACCATGTCACAGGCCATGTCCAGCATATTCAATACTTCTGTAAAGGTTGTCAGCAATGAGCATCAATGGGGCTTATCATAACTAGGGTGCACTAACCCAAGTTCTCGCCTATACTACATGTTCCTGAAACACATGATGTGACGGCATCGAAGAAAGGACCACACAGGCACTTGTCGTCTTTGTTCGGATCGCACTTTGCTTTCGCAGCGCTCTCGTCCCAACATCTTTGCTATCCGTTCATTAGCTCAATGTTCATTCAGAGCCAATTCCATTCAACCTCCTCGTCTACTTACTGGGCAGCCACCCATTTTATCAATAGCATTGCTCACTTTGGGAGCAGCCTGATCAGTCGCAGGAGTAGGAGTAGCAGCCGGCGCCTGGGACGTAGCAGAAGACTGGGATGTAGCAGCAACTGGCGGTTTAGACGTGGTAGTAACTGGCGGTTTAGACGTGGTAGTAACTGGCGGTTTAGACGTGGTAGTAACTGGCGGCTTAGACGCTACAGCAGACGTCGACGACGATGACGACGCCTTTGCAGAACTCTTTACTGCTGTTGTACTTGTTGAAGTCGCCTTGGCCGTAGCAGCCGATTTACTCGAATCAACAGGTGTGGCGGCAGTCACAACACTCAAGCCAAAAAGGACTGCCACTAGAATGGAACGCATATCGTTGATCAAGACGAATCCGCCTTGGCAAAAAGAGAGTAGAGTTCAAAAGAGGGTAATTGTCAATCAAGTAAGGAACGAGGGGCAATTGCAGTTCAAGTAAGGAAAGAGCGGTAGTTGTAGTCAAATGGGAGGGTAGCAGGTTAGAGCAATGGGGGAGGGATGGAGACTACTAGAGCGAGATCAAGGTAACCCCGTTGCTCGTTCGTTATATATCGAGGACACCCCCGCCCAGATTGCTTCTGCGACTTTATGCGCCACGTTTCGAACCTCTGAACTGGCGTGTTACATATGCTGTGAGGGTACGCTCTGCTTGACCCCAAGACCTGGCATGATCCTTGATTTCCTTCGCCTCTAGGCCTATCACCATCCTATTGAGGTCGATACACCATAAATACTGAGGCATTTTGATGGTGTCGTGCGTGTGAATACCCTTTCACGTGATGCGAGCTTGGTGTTTGGCGCCATATTTAGTTAGCGCCCAGGAGAGTAGTCATTGGCCTTATCCTTGTTCCGTTCCCGGTGCCACAAAGGCTCGACTCTGTTCAAACCTCACTACGCTTTATGAGAGCTTGACGTCGTCTGTCGGACAAGAGACGCCTGCCTAACCTTCCATGTCGGTATCCAACCTTTGCAAGGGTGATGGGGTATCTACAGCAAATGATTCAAATGCCTTGCAATTAAATTACTTTTCTCATCAACTATCACTTCTTCTTCTCTCTCTCTCTATCTCTCTCTCTCTCTCTCTCTCCCACTCTCTCTCTCTGCCTCTTTCTCTATATATAGTACAGGCGCAAAACTCGAGACTGGTGCACAGTTTCACTATTTCTGCCTGGTGGGGTAGAAGGCCTCACGAAACAAAGGTCAGTGTCGTTTCGAATGAAATTTGAGGGCAAAAAGCGAGGATCAAACCTCATCTATTGCAGACGTCTTCAATCGTCTGTGTCGTCCTTGGACGGAAAAGATGCCTAGCGTTCGATGTTGCCGTCTGCCGTCTTGAAGCCTGGGAAACACTTATAAGAATGCCTAAATAGAGCTTCCTGCAAGCTCCCCAGAAGCGCTGGCGTTAGAGAGATGAGAGGGTTTGGGCTTGCCAAGGTAGCTCGCTGGGTTGGGGTGCCTTTGGTAGTGGTGTTGGCCAATTGTGTCTTGCGGGGGTTGTGTTGTTTCCGTGGAGTTACTGAACCATAGAACAGTTCACCAACTTAGTTTTTCTATCTCCTCCCCACCTCCCTTGTGTGGCTGAGATGGTTGTAGTGCGCTTCTCTACGCGATATCTGGAGTGCAATGGCTAGCGTGATGCCTACCTTGTTGGCACTTAATCTGGTACTGTGCAGATCATTCTAGGGCTGACCCCTTGCAAGGTACACAAATTCCTACTATTTCTGCGCCTGCGCTGCGGTAGTCGTTGTGGTTGTTTTTGTAGTACGGAGTAGTAGTAGTTGCTATTGTTGTTGCGAGTCTTGTCACGATGCCATTTCTTGTGTCTTGGTTCATCGAGCATTTTCCTTTCTAGTACTCCGTAATGTGAATTTATAAGCGGAAGGAACCGCTTTTTCCAACCGTTCTCGTCCGCACCCAGAGTCTCCTCCACCCACGCCCTTTCCGGGAATTTGTCAAACGATATCTGCGAAGCGGTACCGGAAAATGGCGCACCGGACGCAGCCTAGCGAAGACGAATGGCGCAATGTCCAGGACGCAAGGAAGAGGAAACAGATCCAGGATCGATTAGCACAACGAGCAAGACGTAAGTTTATTTTTACCTAGCAACACATACCAAGTGCACTAATGGGCTGGATACTTTTTCTCCTGTTTCTTCGACGCACCCAGATGAGACAGGCATTCTACAGGCGTATTTTTATGCGCTGTCGGAAGGGCGCGTGGAGAATTTCCTTGACTGGGTGAAATGTTTAGCCACACCCTATTGCCTCGTGTTGATCATGGATACCGATGCCGGGCTCTTAACAATAGACTGTTTACAAATGCCGATTGGCTGATGAAAGATCACAGGACAACGTCTTCGAGAAGCAAAGAACAATGCGAAACAGCAAAAAGACCATGATGAAACAAAGCAAGGAGACACAGCGCAACCACCTTTCAAAGCTTCACCATCATCCGCTTCATCTGTTGCCGGACTCCCGTCGTGCATGCCGGAAAGCATACTGGCCATGGTTTCTCCAGCCCAGCTGAATATCGCCATTGGTAACTGCCCGTACTCGAACATGGTGTCGACCGTTGAAACCCCCCAATTTGAAAACGAGGTAAACACTCCGAACAAGGAGGGGCAGTGTCTGGACTGTATTGCTCCCAATACCACCGAGGCATATGATATTCTATACCAAGGATACGGCACACCCTTACTTTCTCTTCAACCAAACCTTCCTCTCACCCCCGCTGGTGCTATGTACATCAATGGTCAAATCCTGGGTTTGAGTTGCGGCACAGTCATCCCCGCAAAATCAGCTCCAGCGGGACCAAACGTCCCGATATCTCTTCAGCCTACAGAATTGCAGCTCATTACTATTCATTCGATATGGATTGACCGGTTTCCATTTCCGAAGATGCGGGATTCCATGATCACTTTGAGCGCCGTTATAGATCACGAGGATATGTTGAGAGACCTTTGTTTGATGCCAAGTTTCGAGATTGTGCCTGGAGGCGCGCCGTGGGATCCATCGGCTTGGAAGATTCAAAAGCCGTTTGCGGAGAAGTGGGGCTATCTCTTCTTTGCGTAAAGCTTGTACGATTTCGCATTGTTAAAGGGTCTTGCGGTAGTCAATATGTGCTATGATTGTTGTGATAGCTCTGAAAGAGCTATACATGTTAATTTCAGATCTGAAGCCACCTTCCAGAATGAGAAGAGAGGCCATGGTCGGCCAGTCTCTAATGAACTTTACACCTACTGAGCTCCTAAGTACCGACCAATCCTAATTAAACCCTGTCCAACTTCCAATGTTACAGTTCTCACTCGCGCCCACCTTTCTCAATCAATCCAATGAACCATTCGATAACTTTCTCCGGCACCGAAATCTCCGGACAATGATCCGCAGGGATCCTCGTAACATCGACCTTCTTCCCGCTCGCCTTCTCAATGTTATCGATACCATGTTGCTGCACGTACGGAACAACGCACAGGTCTTTTTCAGAGAATAGAAAAGAGGCAGGAACATCTTTGTATCCAGGGTGCGTCAACTCGTTCATGAAACTAGGACCCGAGTGCTCAGAGAACTGCTTACTCCATTCCATACCTTCTTCACGGCTCAAGGAACTGAAGACGAGTTCTGCGTTCTTTTCGTGCGAAGTTTGATGGAGCCAGCCTTCCTGAAAACCATGTCAGCATCTCTCTAGTCATTCCGTTTCCCCGCCACCTTGCCCGTTCCAACTCCAAGGAATCGAAGGGATCACATGACTGGAAATTTGGACCATTACCTCATCACTCCTCATCAACCCCATCGTACTTTCACCCTTATAATCACCCATTTCAGCGAAATGCGCACCTCCAGACACTCCCACCTCCGGAACCAGCGCCGTCATGTACGCAATCCTAACCACACCGCCCTTCTTCCCCTCCTTCTCCCTCTCCGCCTTCGTCGCTCCTTTGAGACTCTCAGTTGCAGGAACCCCGCCGTACGAATGCGCCACGATGATAACTTCTTTGCCTTCGTCGGCGAGTTTGGCTGCGGTTGCATTGATGTGGGCTGCGTCGTCGTACATGGTTGGGGGTGGACCGGGACGCTTGCCGACGGTTTTGAGGCCGACGGTTTGGCTGGAGTAATTCTTTGAGCGCATGGTTTCGTGAATGGGGTCGTAGTGGTCGGCTGGGCAGAAGGATCCGGGGACCATGAGAATGGTGGGTTTTTCGGAGGCCATGGTTTGCAGTGTTGGGTATAATGTTGGTAGTCCTTGTTTTTGTTTTGTGTTTCGAGAGGGTCTGGAAGCCGGTTTGGTGATGGTCGATTGGGTAGTTAACGATGAGTTGGATTTGATATGCGTTGATGGATCAAAGGTTTCCGAGTTCGAGGTGTTTTGATATCAAGATGTCTTTTCGTAACGATGCTTCCCTTTTAATACGCGACCTCGGATTAACTAATACCTGACTCGCTTTGAAATCACCCTGCACGTGGCCTAAGCTTCTTTCTGACAACTTCCCTTGCTTGGACGGATGGAGAAGCGGTGCTTTGTAATGTTTCCTTTGTAATGTTTCCTTCGATGGTGGCAATCGATAAGTTCTTAAATGCACACAACTAACCATATGCCGCAGGAGGAACGTTTCATTTCTGACTGCAGTCGGAGCAAAGTTGCGGACGAGTGACATTTTATGACGCTTGGCATGTCAGAATGTGGAGTGTGTCAGGACTGATGCGGGTTAGTGTGGGATCTAGAGAGGGGATGCTTGCCAGATGGATGCATGTGTATACTTCTGTGGGGAGATGTCTTTTTGGCGGTCTCGTTCGTGAACAAGAATATGCGGTATAATTTCTATACATAGAGTAGCTTGATTCTGCTACTACTGCTGCTGCTGTTCTTATCGTCGTTGCAAGTTCGTCGTGGTTGAGTTGGATGGTATTATTCAAACCGAATGGGGATAGGGATTGGCGGTGTAACTGTTGAAAATGCCCCGGAACTACGGAGTAAAAGAGAGGGATTCCGGATCTAGGCTTCTGTATGAGGGCTTACCGACTGTTGGGGGCATGGTGTGTTTTTATAAGAACATTTGATTGTATTGGTTCGTTCGATTTGAGGCTATGCACTGCAATTGTACAACACATTCTACCCTGCATGCGTCAACTACTACATCACTATAATTCATCCGGCTCTTGAATGATCAGGGTCAAGAGCCGCTGAGAATAGAAAATGGTTCCCTAGTTGAGCTCACATATTCGTACTGGGTGTTGACCGCCTTACTTTTTCTGTTTACTAATCTTCTGCTCTAGTGAATTGCGCGTTGGAGAAGACTCTACTGGACTCGTACGTGCTATCAACTCTAGTTGGCGATTGTACGCATTTCGACACTATCATGTATTGACGTGAGAGACGTATTACGAAAAACTAGGACTGTAGAGTTTCAAGTCGTTTTAGGTGTCATAGTCGTTACTGAAGGGAGTTGATGGTGTCAAGGCTAGCGAAATTGAGTCACGAAGAGGATGTATACTGTCGACGAGATTCCACAGTAGCTTTATCATCTCATTCAATCTTTACAGTCAAGGCTGAATCGAGTGACCGAGGGGATATGAGCATACTGTTGATACCGGCAACTACAATATAAAGGCAAAGATTATCCTTACACATCTTATAATTCATACCACTGCCCTGCATTTGTTGCTTCAACTGCGGTGAAAACGTATCGTTGCCATCTGCATTCCATTTTAGTGATGGATCCTGCGTTCCCATATGGAGGATTATACTTGTACTAAAGGGTGAGCCCTAGACGAATATTCTCACTCTTACAGAGGTTGGCACCTCTATTGGTAAAATGTTAAATACTTTTGATACAAGCGTAAATCGAGTCCCAACTCGTAGAGCTCTGCCAACAGATTGATAGAGCTCTTGATGTGGCTTGGTGTAGAGTGGTTTCCATATTCATGCCTGCTGTATGGGTATAGTAGTGAGAGCTAGCTTTACAATCAGCGTCCACGCTAGTCCCTAGCACCCGCTAATCCACATTATAAATTATCGATGTGATGTCGCTAATGACAAATTGGGTGAAGGTACAATTGTATACGAGTAAATTGACTAGTCAGCTTTAGAAACTAGATGACCAATACATTACAGTTGACCTTACTCCGTATGCTATACAGATATAAGAGTGAGCTGACCGACTCTGTGAGATAATTTATGCAGGTGCCTATTCTGTTATAGAAATATTTAGAAACATCAGCAGTAAGATCTGCAACAGTTTGTATATTTGAAAGCACTGCTGCATTCAGAGCGGTAACAACTTCGGGACTAGAAGGTAATTTATAGTACCAGCGTTAATCTTTTGAAAACTTAGAGTAACTGTTCCTTGATCAAACATAGCAGATACAATAATTACGCGGCGAATGATATAGATACGCGACAGTCGCCGGAGAATGACAATGGACAATTTCTGGGACTGCCCGAGAAAAGGCAAACGCCTATCTCCGTAGCCGCGAAGGCATCTTGGAAACGTTTTTGGGTTGAATTCACGGCATTTGACTGGAGCTTTGGGTTACGCTGCATGCAAGCATGAGAAGATATTACCGAAAGGCTCAGATTAGCTGTACCTAACTGAATGGAATCATCACATTACATTGCCTCTAGAACCTTGCTCTGAGAGATATCAAGACAGATGAAGCAAAGTACGGTGAAGCATAGTCGGTGCCGGAAACGTAATAAGACCATTCACCAAAGAATCTTTCTCCCATTGCTTTTAACACATAATCTATCTGGAGGTGTTATCCTATTTTCATCGCTTCATCTAGCCATTGATAATCTCGTTTCTTATTTCCAGTTACGGTGGCTGTGTCTACTCATTTCCACGGGTGTAGTAGGGACAAAAATACCACCAAGGACTACCTCCCAACCTGATGTTGGGGAAGTGCGGTACCTCGGCGTTCCATCTTCAGAAGGATGACCAGAGTTGTGCGGCAACATAAAGATGTTCTGCTTTATTTCATCATTGAGATTTAATTTGTCAAGTGTTCAAAGCCTTCTGCACACATCCCTCTTAACAACGACGTTCCTTCCAGATTCCTCTACGTGCAAATTCGAAGCCGAGTCCCTATTGAAAATCGCCGTATAGATTCATTAAGTTTGAAAGAACCCCTTTGGTTCGCCCTCTACTTTGTGCACGGTCAATTGGATTGTAGTTTCGCCACAAAAGTTGTCCGTATGTAACAATTTTCGCATTTCTTATGAAACGAACGACTTTCAGCTTTTTTTTTTATAAAACTTCAGTAACTTTACTCACCGCCAGTTGCAGTGGGTGAATTTGAAGGTCCGACCGCTGCTACTGGTATTGCAGAAACTTCACCAATCTTAGATGCCGGCTCATTGCCTTTCCTTGGTGCAACAATCTCTCTTCTACCAAACTCCTCCTTGATCAACCTTATCTTTCTCGTCTTTTATAAAGACTATATATACATAATGGGAAGCAGTTCTATCCCGTATCAATTGCTCAATTACGGCACTAGCTTCAAGTCCTGACCTTCGCTCCAGATTGTGCAAATAAAAAACCTTCCATTTAGCGACCGTATCGATTTGGCTTCTCCAAATTACCTACTTCTTGTTTACTCGTCATAACGAAAGTGGGCATCTTTACATTGTTTCAGTTTTTCCGCACAATACACTCGGGAGATACATTGTGTGCATCTGTTCACAATGAAACGTGCAATCCAACCTACAAGTACTCGCGAGCTCAAAAAATAAAACAAAAAAACTTTCTCCCAACCGGCTTCCTACCGTTTGACAGGTGTGTGAAAAACCCAACAACAAACCATGAATCTACATAAACACACCTCAAACCCAGGATCGGACATGCCAACATATCGCAGCCTTTACGCCTTCCTCAAAAACGGGCTCAGATCCATCCTAATCGAAAATATCAACGATTGCTGTTCTATCTGCCTTACCTCCTATCACGGAAAACATCTTCCAGTACAGTTACCTTGTAAACACATCATTGGTAATTTCTGTATTCGCCAATGGATAGGGAGATCTAACCAGTGTCCGCTCTGTAGGACGGTGCTTTTCACCCGCGACATTCCGGTCCCTCGTAATAGCTTTGTCGGCATCAACTACCTTGCAGCCGTGGCGCCTCGACAGCAACCCAATTTTTGGATCCTGTCGTCTATGAGTGGGATTGGTATTCTGGAAAGTTACGAACGTGTCGTCGAGAGAGCGGGAACAACGTATCGACAGGGCCGTGAACATGTCATTCATCGCGATGGGTATGAAATTGATGAGCAGGTACAAACCCACTTTTTCCAAGCAACATCTCCATCGATTAGCTCGTTTTACAGTGTACCACACATCTCTGGAGATCTGGAGCTTTCAGAAGAACTCGATCGATTACAACTGCATGACCATGAACTAGTCAACTCTCATCGGAGCTGGATGCGAGAGGTCGATGAATTCGATCGAACTCTCTGCATTGAGCAGTCTCCTAGTTTTGGCGCCTATGAGTCAGATGATGAATCAGAGAGCGAAAGTGATTACGGGGTTGTGACGTTCGAAGACGTCGACCATCAGGCAGAATCTCAAGAATCACAATCAGACTGCATGGTAATGTAGGTAAAAAAGCAAAGCTGATCGCCCTTGAACCAATTCGTTGGGTATGTACGGCAACCAACGGTCATCGGGATTTTGACCGAGCGAAACTGTGGACTTACAAGACATCCAGTTACAACGTAGTACTATGTCACGGTATCTATCAAGCCGTGAAAACGGCAATGCAAGCGCAGTAGCAATGAAAAGACAATCGGGCACCCACGTGCCCCACGCATTCCCTCAATACAAGTTTCAAAACAGTCGCAAGTACCAAAGAAAAAAAGCCGTTAATTACATAGACCAACTAAGCGGTGGAAGCGGATTAGCTGAAACTAACCACCAACACGACCAACTATCTATTTTCTATTACTAACTACGTACTATAGTTGCTAGTCTATATATATAGATTAAAATATAGTTTTTATCTATATTA